>VXAY01000232.1:531806-630614 GCA_013399855.1 Oxyruncus cristatus
CCTCGGCCACGGAGAGCCCCGCCCCGCCCGCCCCTGCCGCCCGCCCTCGGCTGCGGGACAACCGCGCTGTCGTCACGAGCCGGGGCCGGGGGAGAGCTGAGGGCGGCGGGGACCCCTCTGTGGGGAACGGACAGCTTTGTGTCCACCACCGCGCGCTTTAGTGCGTTTCGAGGACATACTGCTGATTTAGGAGGCAGCCTTGGCTTTCTGCTCCCCTGTTGAAGTGCGGTTCTGAGTTTGTGCATCGTGTTTCCAGGGAAACCGGACTGTCTTTTGGGATAGCCATACTCAGCCGCTTAAGCCGCCGTAGAAGCGTGTCTTTTAGTTGAACCCGAGCCCAGTCGCACAACAAGGTTTGCTTTTTAAACTTTATTTCCTTTTTTATATATATATATTTTATACAAGGCGATTATCAAACTTTGGTTTCCAAGTACCTTTAACCGTGTAAACCCAATTATCTGCTTCACACCTTCAGCCCACCCCCAGACTAGGATTCTTATTTCAAACCCACACCTGTCTCCACTTTCCTATTGCACAGCCCAACTACCCACCCGTCTTAACCAAAATTCCCACCTTCTTAGCTTGAATCCTGTATCCACCCTCAGAACAGAAAATGTCCCTACATCAGGCAGGGCCAACTGGCCCTTTCCTGGTGTCTTCTGTGTGCTGTACAGCTGATAAATAAGTACTGTCAGAGATTTGTACTAGAACTTTTCGATTTTATGCAATATACTAATCTGGAGTTAATAAACCTGTAACATGTTTTTTTAGTACCTCAGGCTTTATATGTGTGCACTGTTAAACTTTGCCATCTGACGCTATACACCCACCTTTCTGTTTTCTGAGGGCTCAACTGTCATGCCTAGACTGTGGAAATCCCTGAGTTGATGTGATTTTATATCTCATGTCCATTCAACCTGATATATGCATCTGTTAAACCACTTTCTGGACAGGTTGTATTGTAGAATCTTGGTTGTGTTATGGTTTTAGATGGAGCACTCAGATGAAGAACCCCCCAGGAAACGGACTTTGAGAACTTTTTTTCATCCCACTGTTTTACCTTCGTCAGTCACCACTGATCTGTCACCATCACAGAAAAAACTGTTGACGTACCGAAGGAGCCATGAGCAGCAAGAGATGATTGATCAGATACTGTGAGTTTCATGTAATTCAAGACATTGAAATTAAATGGACACATTGCAGGTTTGACATCTGACAAATAAGAATGGTGTTTGTTTAATATAATTATAGTGAGATTTAGTGATCAAAGAGCTGGTAATCACCAAAACCCAGGTTGCATTGATTAAAATATTAGCATTATTTTTAATATGTTTTTTTGTAATTTTTCTGCACTTCTGATTCTATGTTTTACTTTAGAATTGATCGAGCTCTTAAAGTCTATGACAAAACCATGGAAGAAACATCTCACAGAGATCCTGCACCTCCTATTCCAGAACTACCTTCCATTGTGAGAAAGTATTTCTTTAATATTTTAAGTGTCACCTATTTAGTTCTTTGTTATCAGGACACTTATTTTACTTCTCAGAAGTTATATAAAGATGCTTATCTTGATCCTTAGTAGTTCATAAACATATTTATATACTCAGGTAGTCCCATTAAAATGGCACTAATATACCTACAGAATAAAGTCTCTGTTTAGGAATAATATTTGTTATATTTTATATTTCTGATGTTTTTGTTTGTATGTTCTGAATACAAACATATGTTCTGTTGCTTTTTATACAGGTGAACAGTGAGGAAGACCAACAAAGAGTGAGTTAAATTCTTTTATCTGCTTTTTTTGGAGTAGGAGAGTGAATGATCTCTGTTCAGAGGGGTTGAGTATGTTACGTAGAATCAATGGTGATTAAACAGGGAAAGGTAGTCTTGGTGGGAAAAAATGGAATGGGAGCAAAATAGGACACTGTCTTGTGTCCAGTAGAAGAAAAATATTTTTCTGTTACAGAAAGCATCAGTAATTAATTTATCAGTCTATCAGTAATTTACAGTCTATCAGTAATTAATTTATCCTTACTTAAAGGTCGTTACTTAGGAAAAAAAATCTAACAGGTTACAGGTTTATTTCAGTTCAGGTCATAGATTGTACCTTAGTACAAAAAGTAGTCTTTGACATTGTTGTCCTGATTGGAAGAACAGGCACTAATCCTGAAATTTGTGTATAGCTTTTAAATAAGACCCAAATCACTATTGAAATATTTATATTAAGTAGCTTAAGGTAACACCGATTTTTTTCTAGCTTATGTTAGGTAAACTGATTCTGTAGATGTAGAGATTCAGAACCCTTTTTTTTTTTTTTTATAACAAAACTGTCAATCAAGAGCATAAGTACCTATTTCTTCGGCCAAGACCCACTCCCCTTGGGGGGGATGTTTGTCTAAAGAACCTTAACCTTGAACTGCTTTATTGTCAGCCATAAACCTCAGCAGAGAACCAAGGAAAATGCCATACTAACAAGTACAATATTTTGTATTTAAACATTGAGACAGAGAGACCCTTTTACCAACCACGGAGTAGCTTTCAGTGCATTAATCAGTGCACACTGGAAAGATTAGATTAAGTCACCCGCCCTTAAGGATAAAAAAACTGTGAATGACAAGAGACTTTTGTCAAGCCTAAAGCAAAAAATCGCCAATTATTAGAGCTCTGACAATATTGTCCTTTCAGGCAGGCTACCTGTTCATGAAGCAACGTGTGCAGAGCAACCC
This sequence comes from Oxyruncus cristatus, assembly GCA_013399855.1. Lineage (NCBI taxonomy): Eukaryota > Metazoa > Chordata > Aves > Passeriformes > Cotingidae > Oxyruncus > Oxyruncus cristatus. The sequence continues at coordinate 534,533 of VXAY01000232.1, forward strand.
AGTGGTTCCCATCCAGCAGCAGTGGCTTAAGTCCATGCTCACCTTGGTGCCGCAGTCGCTTATGGAGGGCAAAGATAGAGAGCTGCTCACCCAAGAGCTTTTAGGGGAGATAGTAAGGGATTATGAAAAGAGCATGAAAAGATGTGTGTGTAAGTACCACAAATTACTAAGTACTTGTATTAATGTTAGTATATATATTATAAATATATTTAACATCTTCCATTGTCTCTCACTGAAAATATTTTTTCTAGTTTGTTCTTTCAGCCAGACACAATCTTTGTAATTAACTATTGATTTATCTTTCTCTGCCTCATCAAATGTGTGTTGCCTGTAATGTTTAAGGCAGAACTTGCTTATTTTATTCAGACCAGGAAAAGTTAACCAGCTGAAGGTACAGTTCAAGCAAAGACAGGCAGCTGTAGACTTCATGTCAGAAAGGTTGAGTGCTGATATTATTTCATTGAGTCTTTAATCTATTTTGTTAATTTTCCAGAAGAATGTACCTCTGATTGCTGCTAAAGAAAGTAGAAACCTTTTGTGTACTAGTGATTCTTTCTCTCTCTTCAGGAACAGAAGCTTTTTTTCCAGCTGTTCATTCACAAACACATCCATAAGTTTTCTGATGGTAGTTTTGATGCATGAGGAAGCTTGCAATAAAAATCTGCAAAGATAATTACTGTTTTCAGATATCACTGAAACTCACTTCAGTTTTAAAACCTTTTAAAAAGGTTAATGAACTGTAATTTTAAGTGTTTTCCGTTGAAAATACATTCCCTTGAAATCATGTATTAATTTCTTTTTTATTTGCGTTTCTAGTATCTGAAGTCTGAAATTGAGCCAAATATTTTAGTGGATGGCTGATATTTTTTAAAATGCAGATTAAAAAAATACATGATTTATCATGGGACTAACTTCTTTGTAATGTTGTCAGTGGGATAGTTATAGCATCTCACTGTACTTTTGTTAAAAAAGTTGCCATAAATTCTTGCAGTCATGGAATATCTCAGTTTGGAAGGGGCCCATAAGGATTAGAGTCTAACTCCCTGCTCCTTGCAGGACTACCTAAAACTAAACCCTACAACTAAGAGCACGGTCCAGATACTTCTTGAACATCTTGGTGCCATGACCACCTCTCTGTGGGCCTGATTCCACTACTGACCATCCCTCAGCAAAGAAATTGCTTAAGAAAGTATTTAATTATTTAAACACAAATCTGTCTGAAAACCTTTAGGGGACAGAATCGGAGTTAGACCACCTGAATCTGTACAGATAGCAGAAGGCATGATTTGGAGTCACCTTAGGGAGAATGTGTTTTGAAGACTATGTTGACACAGTTACCTTTCTTTTCACCCTCCTGTGTGCTTGGTTCAACCTGGAGAAAGGCCGAGGAACTGCAGTGCCTGTTGAATATGGCATCGTTTTCTTCTTAGGTTCATGTATTTTATTTCTTTTTCTTAGTGCGAAGAGCTCTTATTAAACCAGATGTAGAAGGACTTGAAGAAGAAGAGGAGGCACCTTTGCCTTTGTTACCTCTGTGAGTGGACTAAGTTAGCAAATAACCCATTGGCAAAGCACACTGAGTTGTATGAGTGAAATTCTTATTGAGCTGCGTGGACAGAGTTAGGGCACAATATTAATTCTGGAGTCCCTTACTGTGACAAATTTTCTGTCTGAAGAGGGTCTTGCGTTTCAACATCTCTTATCTGAACGCTCCACAAAGTTTTAGCACTGGCAGTGTTTTATTACTGTTGTTACAGTTTCACAGAGCAGCACTAGTGGCTGCAAATGGAACGTCTGGCTGCGAGTGCCCAGACGCTCAGGTCAGATTGCAGCCGCCTCTGGAATGGGGGGGGTGTGTGTACAGGGCAGGTCTCTGGCAGACAGCAGCGTTGTACAGTACTTTGACAGGCTGACACCACACGTAATGCCGAGGGGTCCTGTGACTTCGCTGTTATGAGATGATACCTTGAGACCGAAGGCAAACCCGTTATGCTCTGCCAAAACACAAGAGGAATTCAGGTATAGACAGAGTATAAATACCTGAATCGTACAATTTGCTGGAGCATCAGAGTGTGTGCTCTCAAAGTAATGGCGATAAAGGCTTCCTGATAGCAGGTGGGGAAGTTAGGAGTTTACATCTAAAGAACTTCTGGAAGAGCAGGTGATGTGAAAATACCATGAGGATAAAACACGTTTGATCATCCAGTACCTTTATAACTTCCACTGTGTCATAGTGTGTGGCATTTAAGTAACTATTTGTGTTAGGGGGTAAGCTTTTCAATCCTACTTTTTATATATAAGAATATTTTATTCAAGTATTGCTTGAGCTCTTAATTTTTGTTTGTTTATTTGTTTGGGTTGAGTTTTGGTGGTTTTTTTTCAGAGGCCTGGATTTTTCTAGTTCATGGCGTAAGAGTTTTATCAAAGCAAAAAATCAAATCCTCTCCACCTTGCACACTGTCCACCCCACAATGACAACTCTACTGGACTTTGGTTATGCAGCATTCTCTTCCTTCCTTGTAGTGGATTTCTCTAGTTCCAGGTAAGGTCTGTTCTGCTGAATTATTAACCCATATTGGTTTTTGAAATGGGCCAAGATGAGTTTGTTCAATTCTATTATTTGTCATAGGGGAGTTTATATAACAAATTTCTTTGTGTCATTTAATGTGCTTTGAGTAAGTTACTTTGTGTTATGGCACGTGACTTCTTTCTGGTATGTATTTTTTTGGTGCTTAAGTTGCTGGTAGTATCAGCCCTTTAGATTTATATTTTGCCTTTGATTCTGTAAAGGTCTCCTCATTACTTACTTATTCTAATGCTGTGACCCCCAGAGAAGTCTGTTTAAAGTAGCATCTAAAAAATCAACTTCTCATAGTAGTATTTTCATGTGTAGGGAATTCTGTGCTAAGCTTGAAGATCAGATTTCTTCCTGGTTTTCATCAGCTAGATTTTATGTTTAATTTTGGAACTTCAAGTGTTACTTGTTTTCAAAAAGATAATTTTTAATATATTTTCCTAATTTTTTTTTTCTGTATTTCCTGGAGTTTGGGGTATTTTTTTTCCTTCTCATAGTCTACTGAAGTCATGCTTCGGTTCCCACTGTGCTTTCTGCTAAAAAAAGAACGGGTTTGTAATACAGTCTTTACTATTGTTACTTTACTCCATGTTTGTTCTTTAAAATTTTGTTTATAAAGTTGCCTGTAACTTTCTTTTCTAGATTGAAAGGACTAACTGACTATAGATCTTTTAGAACGGATGCATCTCTAAGCTGTTCAAAAGCAGAAGGGGACATAATGAGTACATGGTATCAAAGAGTTGTCACCCTCTTTACTCAGAAGGAGGCCTTGGATGGTGTAAAGCTGGATCAGGTTGACTCTTTCTATAACTGTGTGGCTATGCTTATGTCTAATCAGGTGAATAACTTTCCTACTTTCCTCTCCATTATAAACTTTATGGGATTAAACCACTACTAACCTTGTAGAAAAATAATGGAACAATAGTCCAGTCATTGTCATTTTTAAAAAGTCAGGAAAATGCTTTCCAGATATTTAATTTCTACTTAAAGCATGTATTAGTAATAGGCTTAATGTTGCAGCAACGCATGGGCTTTACTGAAATGTTTACTTGTTCATTGGTTTACATCCTTTAAGGGTTGGGATAATACCCACTGGAGTTATTCGAAGAAGTCACACTGTTTCAGTTATCCATGAATCAGACCAGAAGTACTCCAATGAATGGAAATCCTCTCTTGCTGCATGAATGGAAGGTGGGGTGGGCCTTTGTTCTGTCAACTAATAGGTGATCTTTGTTATTACCTAGCTGAAAGAATTACTGGGAAGAACCACTGAAGCTTTTGTGAAACTTTTTGATCCTGAAGACAGAAGTCGTCTGCCTTTATTTAAGATGGACTTGACTCTTGAAGAAAATAATATTGAGTTTTATCCAAGCTTTAAAGACTTAGAAGAATCAATTTTGTTTGTAGTAGATTGTATAGGAGAGACTCTCCAGGTGTGCTTTTATCTTTATTTAAATATGTTAAGTTGCTCAATATGTGAAACTGTTAATGATTTAGGAGTCTGACTACCATGACAATGGGAGCAGAATGCAACTTGTGGTATTTATTTTCCACGAGCATTCTATACATCATGAATCTTGATGCCCAGCAGCATTCCAGACTCTGAAACTCATTTTGTAATTCCATGTTCATAAAAAATTGGTGCATATGCCACTGGTCGTTTTAACCTGCTGTTTGGATCTGCAATGATAATAACCTTAATTATATGTGTGATGATTTACAATAAATTTGAATTAATGTTTAAGATCTCCAGAGAAAGACAAGGAAAATTAATGTTGATATTCCTTTTCTCTCTAAGAAAAATAAAATCCTTGAATCTCTAAAAACTTATACATACAATATTGATAGATTGATGTCTCTGTATGTGACTCCAGGGAAGAGAGCCTTTCTGAAGGCTTTGGATGTATCCCTGTGAACTGAGTGTTGTTCTTCAGTCATACGTGTTCTTCAGTCATACTTTCAGAGAAGTGTTTTGGAATTTGGTTTTGTATATTTGCAAATATGATAGAATTTAATTTTATGTAAGGTGGGATAGTTTATTTTTTTTCCCTTTTGCACGTTTCCTGTTCATCTTTTTGCATCAGGAAGAGCCATTCTACGTGTGTAAGGAGCACCTTGGTCATGATTAGGGTCTCATACTTTTCTGATAGTGTCTTCTGCAGATTGCAACTTACTATTAAATTTTGTGTATCCTGGCATTGCTTTTTAAAATGTGAGTAATCAAAACTTGCCCTTCCATTAGAACGTCCCAACGATCCGCTCTTGGCTGACAGGGGGCAGTGCGACTGTGGATGCTGAACTTCCTAATCATGTCATACAATGGGCCACATCCACTCTGAAAAAATCCATCAGAGACAACTTAGAAGGCCCAAAGAAACATTTTGAAAGCTACGGTGAGTGATAGAAGAGTGTGCAAGTAACTGTGTCATTTCATTGTCATAAGTAACTTGCTGTCATTTTAATAATATTTTTACATTGTAATTGAATTGTAGTTGAAAGGTATGGCTGGCTTGTAGATGGAACTGCAGAGGCACAGATAGAAAGATTTGAAGCAGAACAACACAGTTTTGATGAATATACTGCTGTAAGTTTTAATTCTACATTTTATATGTAATTTTTGCTATATGTACAGCAATCATAAAAAGGGGAACAGAGAATAACAGGTGCTTAGCCTTTCTCTAAAAGTAATGTGGACTACCTACAAATGTACACTATAAGTGATTTTTCCCCTAAAACAATCTGTGGTAAATAGCAGAAAATATTATTTATTTTCTTCAATGTCTAATACTTCCTCGTGTAGCCAAGTGTTGAAACAACAGTCCTGACATGTAAAGCCTGATGTTTTTCTGAAGTTCATAGATGAATTCTTCACCCTCAAGAAGGAAATCTTGAGTTTGCCAGAGACGTTTTATTTCCCTATGATCTGTTTGAATTGTGAGGATTTAAAGCAAGGTTTGGCTAATCGTGCAAACGGCTTTGCAAAAATGCTAATGGACAAAATAGTTGCAAATTACAGAGAGGAAAATGAAAAGTAAGTAGAATTTTTCTGCTTTGTGGATGCTGTATGTGTTAAATACACAGTAGAAACATGTAGAAGAAATGCAAATATACCATACTTCTGTTTCATGAAGGCTCTTGGCTAAATAACGATCATACAGGTTGCACCAGCTGTTGTATTTTTCCAACATTTTAGTCTCAAAAATGGGTAGGAGAACATACTAATGGACTTGGATCATGGAGGAGCTAAAGGATCATTCACTACTGTTCTGGATTATTTTTTAGTGTGAACTACAGTACTACTGCACTGTCAAAGGAAAGACTAGTTAGCCTTTCTAATTTCATGTCAGATACCTCTGCAGGGCTGCTCTCAAGCCACTCCTCCCCATTTGTTACTCCCTCCTCGTTGCAGAATCTGCCATTTCAACTCTTTAAATTTCCCCCCATTGATCAGAGTCAAATGCATCAATCTTTCTAGGTTCCCTCGGCAATGACTCTCATCCTTCGCGAGAGTCAGCAGCACCTTGCAGTTGTATGGTCAGCAAACTTGCTAATGGCCCATTCAACTCCTGCAGCAAATCATTGGTAAATACATGGAACAGGACTGGTCCCAGAGGAGCACTGCTGGTAACAACTGCCAGCCAGATGTAGCCCCATTTACCACAACCCTTTGAGCTCTGCACTTTAGTCAGTTCTTCATCCAGCACACCATGAACCCACTCACCCCACGGCTGGATAACTTGTCTAGAAGGGTTCTGTGAGGGACAGTATCAAAAGCCTTACTAAAATCAAGAAAAATTATATCCACCGCCTCCCCTTCATGAACTACATGGGTGAACTTATCATAGGATGTCAGTTTAGGAGGTTAATTTGCGGGTATGGATTAAGTAAGGAGTAAACTCTTATCAAATGTTTTGGTCAAGTTTTATAGTGATTCCACATTACCAAAATGACAAAATATTTACTAGGAAAGTGTCCGTGTGAACACTAACAATACTTTCCTAAAGTTCATTTACTAGTAACAGGTAACGAAAGCATTTATTGCAGAAGAATACCCCAAAACCCAAACAAAGCAATTATTGCAATTCAGTAAATAGTATTTTTCTAGACTGACTTGGTCATATTACATTTTAAGTTTCATAAATAAAGGAGTTTGTGTGTGGGTAATACTTAAAGAAGTAATTTGAACTTTTAATTCTATTAAAGCTGAGCTTGAAGCCAGTCAAACTAAAAGCTTAAAATGTTGGTACTTTATGTAAAACAAATCTACAGGATATGCAGTGAATTTGAAACCATTAAGGAACATGCATTAAAAGTTCCTGAGACAACAGAAGAAATGGTGGAAACAATAGATTACACAAAGCAGGTCAAAACCAAAGACATTCCAGACCTGGTGCTAAGGAGCAAGGTAAGTGGCTATCCTTTTATTTTCAATCTTTTGTCAGACACACTGGCCTTTACAAGCAGAGAATTCATTCTGGAGTGCAGAGTCTTTTGATCATGCTGCGTGTATAAATAATATCAGTTTTACTTCAGACAGAAGTGAGAAATCCAACTCATTCTTTGCCATATGCCTTTGCTTCTTATTCTTCTTCCCATATGTTCTGCACGTCAGTGAGGAAATGTAGCTTTTAATAAGTCATGGCAGATTGGAAGACACACAGTTTATTGTTTGTACCTGGAGACTTTGTGGCTGCTTAAAAATCTGTTTATGAAAATGTAACAGACAAACATAAAGAGCATTTTATGTGTAAAAACGGTCATGATTTTGAACACCCAAAACCCAAGTTACTCTTTGAGCAGGGTATAGGTGATGTTACATTAGCAGCAGTTTGTGTGTGTGAATATGTATCAGATTTTCTGTTATGGTAATGGGTCTATAAATATATCATGTTTATGCTTATACCTCAAAAAAATTTATATTTTGCATATTTTTAATAATATTGGGATTTTTGCATATAGACTTATGGACCACAGGAGTCGTATTTAGAGAAACAAGCTCATGAACAAGGCAGGGATTTGAATCATTTCATATTTTAAATATATTTTTAATGTTAATATTGCTGAAGTAGCTCCAAATTCTGAAAGTTTATGAACTATAGGTTTCTATTTTATCTTTGTAGATAATATTGTAGACAATACTCTATATTTTAAACTGACCTATGATACCTAAAGCTTTATGAAATCTCTTTTAATAGGAGTGCTGTCGGCAAATGAGTTACTTGTTAGATGTTTTTTTATTTGCTCCTGAAGACATGGAACTAATTTCAACAGCTATATTATGGCCAAAGAAGATGAAACTCATTTTCAAGGAGCATGATGATGTAAGAAAACTTTCTTAGCTGATGGTACATTTTGGCTTATAAGACTTCTCATTTGACTTTAGCTATTTATTTCCTCAGCAGACTAAATGTATATACACATATAACATGAACCATACCAATATAGACACGCATAAATAACGTATTTACAGGTTTTTTTCTAACAACAGAGAACTTTTTGTGGTTAAAATTTAAAACTGTCACCGTAGCTTAAAAGCTTCAGTGAATCTTATTATCCTGGTTTGTTTGTGGTCAGTACTAGGTAATACATAGAAAGGTGAGAATTCACTACACTGCACTTGTCTAGTACTGAAAATGTAACGGCCAGGCCCTTAATGAGACTGAATGACTGAAGTCATTTAGTTAAAATGGTATTTTGTTCTGTCAATAAAAGGACAGTGGGAACAGTGTCTTTTAGGTGGCAGTCATTAATAGAAAATATGCAGCTTTTCATTTTCTATGTGTGACTACAGATTACTTTTAATCCACTTGCCTGCATTCATCCTGATTAGCAGTTTTTGCTTTTTAGTGTTCTCTTGCCTCTCTATAGTATTTTAGCATGGGTTTAATAATTTCTTCTAAACTTTTTTAAGAATTAACCATTAACATTTTCAAAAATAAAAATGTATCTGTTAAATATCACAATCAAGGATTTCGCTTTTACTAAGTCTTATTTAGACACTAAGGAGTATGTCCAGAGGTAGTAAATATGCCTCTGGCTGAAAACACACCCAGCTTGGGAGACTGATTGGTCTGGAAAACATTTTGTTTGCATGTTATCATTTTTTAAATCCCCAATAAATCAGTAAAATTAGTTTTCTGCTTCTGTGCAGAGGGTCCACGATGCTTGTTCTAGCTCTGTAATGTGAAAGGTAGTACAGAGTGAATCTGACTCAAGGAGATTCCCTCGGGTATTGCTCCATAGCTGGCTGTTGAGCGACCTGTGCTAGAGCTTGAGGGCAAGAACAGCTTCACATCAAGTTTTCATGAGTCTCTATTTTTGCATTTTATGCTCTCAGATATGAGTCAGTGCTTATTCTAATGCAAAAGGAAAAGACTGGTTCCTCTTGTGGAGAAGTTCTGTTTGTCTGCTTCACAACTTTGCCTGGTGGTGGGTGTCCTTGTCTTACGAGATCTCCTCCCCCTTGCTTGATTTCTTGTTTGGTACCTTAAAACTAACCCTTCTGTGTGCAGACCCAGTGCTTTACACTGCTCTGGTGTTCTGGAATTTCTGCCTTTTACAGCAGTAGCTACATGTGGGATAGCACTGGCTTGCAACAACTGTAGGTGTTCTTTTTGGCAGTAAAATACCGAATCCCAAAGATGAGAATCTCTCTCTCTTTTTTCCAGTAATACTTTCCCATCTTTTGTCTGATTGCTGAAGGAGGCCTTTGTACTAAGTGTTTAGATGGTACTGTGTGTGTTAATCACTGAAAGGATTAAATACCTTTGCAATGCTTTTTTTTTTTCATTTAAAAAAATCAACTGTTTTGTAGCTGATTGATCAGTCTAAAAGTATCAGAGAGCAAGAACTACTACAGAAATGTGATAACCTGCGGGAGGAATTAGACAAGCTGGCAGATTCTGTGGCAGAATTAGAAGAATATTCAGAACTGGATTGCATGCAACAGGTTTGATTAACAGTTTAAAAAGGGTAGAAAGATTTTGCATGTTTAATACACTTTTGTATAAAGTTTGGAATTCTGGCCATAGTGATGTTATTTGCAAATAACTTGAGTGGAACTAGAATTTCCTTTCCTGTTTTTGATCTATTGTGGAATTGAAGGAAAAAAATAGCAGTTCAGAAAGAGTGCCTGATAGCAATTTGGTATCTTTTTTCCTGTGAACTTCCAAACTTTTTTGTTCTGCTTATGAAGAGCAGATCACTGGCTCCAAAACTTTCTGAATTTCTAGCAGTATTTTGTATTTGCCGGAGCATGTCTTACACTTTAATTGGATTGTATTGCATTTGTGCTTAGTAAGCAATTTTCTTTTTCAAAAGCAAAAAACTTCAAAGCACAAAACAGAAGTTCTAAGCTAATAAATCCTGGTTGCCCTTATGATATGTGAGCCATAAAAAAGCGTGTGCCTGCCTCTCAGAACAGTGACTTTTAAAGCACAAATATTTTGAAAACACTGTAAAATTCAGTAATGAGAAAACCAACTTTATTTTCATTGTGTTCATCTGGGTTCTTCATGGTTTATCTACTCAAGAATAAGTGGAAAATTTTTTCAACTCACATTTTCTAAACTTTTAATATGAAGACATTGTATTTCAATATCTTGTTTTGATAGCTATTCAGAGCATAATTCAGTTCTCTCTCAAGTCATATGGTTATTTGATTTCAGTATGTGGCTGATGTGAGGACATTACAGAAAACTATACAGGACACTGATGAAACAGTGGCTCTTATTAACAACGAAGAGATTCTGCTCGGATGGAAACCGAGTGTCTTTCCAATCCTCAACAACGTAAAAGCTGAGATAGAGCCATATCAGAAACTCTTTAATCTTATACTGAAATGGCAGCGGACAGAAAAAAGGTAATTCAGCTCTAATGAGGGAGAGTGAGAAAAATGCTCATGCTGGTCCCGTTCATGTCCGATGTAGAATACGGAGTCATTTTCTTGTCAACACGTGTTTCTAGCAAGCCAAATACAATAGCAATATAACATACATAGCAGGTTTGTTATTTTTAATTCGGCTAGAAAAAACATCAGGGTTGTTTTTTGGTTTTAGTTTTGAAAGGTAATCATGGAATCATAGAATCACAGGGTGTTCTGAGTTGGAAGGGACCCACAAGAATCATTGAGTCCAGCTCCTGGCCCTGCACAGGATACCCCCAAGAATCACACCATGTGCCTGAGAGCAAAGGAGCATATCTCAGACTGGGTTCTAACTGTATTGGTCATGCCAGTGAAGCCTATAATAAGACAAGCTCTGAGGGAGAAATTTATTGGGAAGACAAATTTTAATGAGTTCTGAGGCATTTTGTGTACCGGAAAAGGAAGAAGTTCAGTTAGAAAGCTTATAAACTGTATTTAATGGAAACTGTGTTTCACATAACAGCTGCCCAAAATGCTGTGGAGGGGGACTTAAGTGATTGCATTGCTGTCTGGTAGCTACATCCTACCACACCTACCACAAAAACTGTATTCTCTATCTAAATTAAGTGAGATTGTTTATCAGTTCCTGCATTCTTCAGAAGTTAGAACGTGCTATAGCTAGAAAGTATGGGGCTTTTGAAAATACATGACCTAGTGTATTTTTAAATGTCATATGTTGATCTCTATCCAGAAGTTAATTTAAATATTTCTCAGTTTATGCAGTTATTCCGTTTCAGGATGTGACTGACTTGAGAGAATTGCACAAATATACAGAAGAGTGTGATTGAGCCACCTTTATTTGGGCATTAGAATTTTGCATAGAATGACAATAATTGGCAAGAAGATCTTTGCTTTAATTTAAATAGCTATTAATGTACACCTTGTCTGTGCTGCAAAACAAAGCGTTAAGTATTTGTGGGATGCATTTGCTCTTCTGTTTTCTAACCCTGTGTTTTTTCTCAGATGGATGGATGGTACCTTTTTGGAACTAAATGGGGAAAGCATGGAGGCTGAGCTTGATGAGTTTTATAGAGAGCTATATAAAGTGACAAAACTCTTCCAGCAAAGGAAGAAAATACCACAGGACAGGAAAAAGACACCCCGACCCAAAGAAGAAGCGAAGACAGTAAAAGCAATAAAGGCTAATACAACTCTTACAATGTGTTCTTCAGTTCTGGAGCAGGTTCAAGACTTTAAGGTAAGAAAAAGTGAGGGATATTAGTATCTGATGCTGAGGGACAAATGCTGAATTGAGTTCTCAGTACAGGTAGATGATGCATTGTCAGAGATTATTATTACAGAGAGAGAGAGAGAGAGTGAGAGAGAGAGAGCACACTCTGAATCACCATTTCCAGATTGTACTGTCCCATTCATTTTAATAAAATTGATTTGGTTTTTTTATAGTTTTAGGAATATGAATTGTTAATGAGTGAACACATACAGGAGAAAAGTAATTTTTGGGTGCCAAGAAACATTTAAGGATGTAGTTGGAAATTTTGAAATGGGACTCTATGTTATGTTCATGCAGACAAAATTTACCATAATATAGCTGAAAAACTGTTCATTTTCTCTTTTTTTCTGAGACTGTGCTTAATAGTTGCATACTTCCTCTTCAGTAACTAATATAATTATTTAGAAATGGAATGCATAACTGAATGGAGCCATCTGCACTTTTCAGAAAAGATTTTCATGTCATCAACTACTACAGCAGAATTTTAAATGCACATCAGAGATTATTAAAAAGTTAAGAAACTATTCATATGACAATTTTTACCTTATAAGTGTCTTTTCTGAATTAGGAGAATATTCCCACTGTGACTGTCTTTTGTAACCCTGGTATGAGAGATCGTCATTGGGAGCGGATGTCAAATATAGTAGGATATGATTTAACCCCAGATGCTGGAACTACCCTGAGAAAAATTTTAAAGCAGAATCTAGGCCCTTATTTGGAAGAGTTTACAGCTATAAGTGTCAGTGCAAGCAAGGTAAGCACAGAGATCTGATAGTGACAAATATGACATCTGGTCTCTTAGTGAATACTTTATGACTTAGTAGAATTTTTTGTCCTTGCCCTGAGGCACCAGAAGAGTTTTGGTGAGACTTAGATGATCCATTAGATGATAAGATGGTAATGTTGATTAAATGATAATGATGTGCATGTAAACATTTGTATCTTATGTTACATTGTTAGTATTTCCCAGGTATCCTGCTTTCTGTGTGGTAGAAAATTATACACCGTGGAAACGTAATAGCAGTGAACTTGTGCTGTTAGAGCAAAAGAGCTTATTCAGCTAGATAAGCTTATATATGGAATTAATGAGTTGGAAGAAAACAATTCAGTGACTACACCAAACTCTTTTTGAATAGGAATTTTCCTTGGAGAAAGCAATGCATACCATGATGGAAGTCTGGGATTCAATTTCCTTCAATACAAATGTGTATCGTGAGACTGGTATTCACATTCTGTCTTCAGTGGATGATATTCAGGCTCTTCTGGATGATCAGATTATGAAAACTCAGACAATGAGAGGATCACCTTTCATTAAACCATTTGACAAAGAAATCAGGGTACAATCAGTATTTTTTCAACCATTTTTATTTGTAGGATAACTATTGTACAGGAGTGTACGATTTGTATTACAACTTTATTGTTTGAGTTGTGAATTAAATGCTTTCATTGATTTTCCAGTAAGAATTTTTGAATTTATATGAGTCATGCTTACCTTATTTCTGTTTTGGAGTTCCCTTTTCCACTCAGATCCAACTGCAACCAAGAGAATGTGGTTATTTTTTCACATCTTTTGTGAAATCACCATTTCCATTAGTGTCTTTAACCTTGCTTCTAAATAACTGGAAATTATGTTTCTCTTATTGTTAATAAGAACCTGTAGTAATTTAGTTTTGGACTCAGTTTTTCCCTGAGCAAGGAAACTTCCTAATGACTGGGAGAAGTTTTTTTAATCAGGGCCCAGAAAAATGAAGGGAGCACTTCACCCCTGCGTTTGTATTTTCAGGGCTAGAGCAGTCCTTGTGGTGCTAACACCATGACTGTTGATAAGAGAGAAGCTGCTGGAATTGCTTTGCAGTTACCCTCCCTAGTTCTTTGTTGGTTTATGTAGGAAATCTTCAGGCTCAAGCAGGCTCAGTGGACATATTTACCCTTACAGATAGCAGATACAGAGGTATCTGCTGTTGTCCACTTCAGTAAAAGGATACTGGGCTCTCTGGAGGCTGGATCTCTCCTGTGATTAATGTGGCCTTTCTGGTATTCTGGTGTCCCTGCTGTAATGCAGCTGCAAGAGCTCCTTGCTGGGAGGAGATGAAACAGAATTTGTCACTGGTAGCCTCCTGGGTGTTGCTTGACCATTAAGTTGCTAAAAGTTGATAGCACTGAAGTGGTAACTGCATTTGGAAAATTTGCTTCCAAGCAAGTAAAAGTGCTGAGTTACTTTAACTTTTGTATATATGGAAGAACCTAAATACTCCTAAATATTTTTCTTTTATTTAGTTTATTGTTAGATGATTATTTTTTCTCTTTGGGAGCTAGAATGCCCCAGTGTCTGCCTTTCTTGAATTTATTGTCTCTAAAATTATTTGCTTGGAAATATCAAGGTGACATTCTTTAAATATTTATTAAGGAATGGGAAAGTCGCTTGATGCAGATTCAGGAGAATATTGATGATTGGCTGAAGGTACAAGCACAGTGGCTTTATTTGGAACCCATTTTTTCCTCTGAAGATATTATGCAACAGATGCCAGAAGAGGGGCGACAGTTCCAGACTGTGGATAGATTCTGGAGAGAGATTATGAAATTTTGTGCTGAAGACCCCAAGGTAAGGGAAATTCACATTACTAACAGGAAACAGGAGCTTCTCTCACTTTTTCTTTTGGGTTGGGATGCTTTGTTTTCAGAATATATACAATGAACTACAACATCAGTTGCCTGGGCTTTCTAGGAACAAAGTCACATTGTTCTTTATTTGAATAACTTCTACGGTTTGAAGTATTTTATTTTACTGACAGTTTGCATGTGTTTGTTGCAGGTTCTTGTTGCTACTTCCTTGCCGGGGTTATCAGAGAAGCTTCAGACCAGTAATGAGCTTCTGGACAAAATCATGAAAGGGCTTAATGCTTACCTTGAGAAAAAACGTCTCTTCTTTCCCCGGTAGGATGAGTTTTGGCTGTTTTAAAAAATACAAATACTGAATGTTTATTTCATTGTGAATAAGGTCAGTCTCAGAAGTAGCTTGATAATGCAGTTGTCTTTTTTCTTTTCTTTTTTCTATTTTTATTTTTAGCTTCTTTTTCTTGTCTAATGATGAAATGTTGGAGATCCTGTCAGAGACTAAGGATCCTCTCAGAGTTCAGCCTCACTTGAAGAAGTGTTTTGAGGGCATTGCTAAGCTGGATTTCCTTCGCAATTTGGATATTAAAGGAATGTGTAGTTCGGAAGGAGAGCGCGTACAACTGATTTCCAACATTTCCACTTCTGAAGCTCGAGGGGCAGTGGAGAAGTGGTTAATTCAAGTAGAAGACATTATGCTGAAGACTATACGTGATGTCATTGACAGATCAAGGATGGTATGGGGTTTATGATAATTAAATAACTGGAGCACCTATCTTTATTTTATGGCTGTCTCTTGGCTTTCTGAAATTCTCCCTCAGCACAGGAGTTGATGCAATTACAAGGCCAGGACCAAGTTAATGTGACTTGTATTTATAGGCTGGTGGCATAAGAAAGAGTTTAGTTTGAGAAAGAATCAATTGGATATAAATTCTTTTAAAAGATTGACAGCAACATTGTTCATGGGATATATCACCTGATGTAAATAATTTAGATTTCTTTAGTTACAAATTAGAAATGCAACACTTGTAAGTGCTTTTCCCCTCCTAAAAGAAAATCATTAGACAGAAAATGTTTCTTTGTATGAAGCTAACATGTTGTGAATATTTGTGTAATGTGGAAAGATACTTGCAAGATTCTTTAAAATTATTGAACAACAAATTGCAAATCTAAGGGAGAAAGAGCATTTAAAAGTCCAGTTGGACATTGCATATAGAAAAGAATATTAATATGATCACCTTACATGCTTTCTGTATTTGATATATATTCACATATATATGTTTGTATACTTTATTTAACTCTTTCAGGCATATCTAGAGACTGAGAGAAAACGGTGGGTTCTGGAGTGGCCTGGACAAGTCGTGTTGTGTGTGTCTCAAATGTACTGGACAAGTGAGGTACACGAAGTTCTTCACAGTGGACCTGAGGTACTGTGTAATGCATACATTTTTTTAAAGTCTTTTTTAATGTTTCATTTCACCTGATGTATTTTGCTTAATCAAGTATTTTTCTACAATCAAAATAAAATTTGAAAAATTATGAGTACGTGTGTTTGACATGATTTATGCCTTCCATTCAAGTACTTGTACCCTTCATTCAAGTGTTCCTGTTTAGAGAAAGCATAGATTAAAATGCAGCTTTGCAACATAAATGCATAGCTGTGAATGGGTGAGAAGTTGATGCAAAAACATGACAATGGAAAAGAACAGGTTAATGAGCAACCCCTGTTAAAATATTTAGTCAACATGAAGAAGTCTGGAACGCTTGCAACTGTGATGTGACCGGTTTCAAAACTACCTGTTCTCTCCTAGGGTTTAAAGGATTATTATGATAAACTTCAGCTTCAACTTAATGATATTGTTGAGCTGGTAAGAGGAAAACTGTCAAAGCAAACAAGGACTACACTGGGTGCCTTGGTTACTATTGATGTTCATGCTAGAGATGTCATCAAGGAAATGATTGAAAGTGGTAATTATCTTTTAAAACACTTTTCTTCACATGCGTCTTTACACATAGTTAAGGAAAAATAGTTAACCAATCAGATTTTACTGTCTAAAACAATTCAGTATTAAGATGGGTTTGTATTTGGATATGAGCACCAGCATTCATAATTTCAAAGCCGTTTTAAATGTAGCTGTCATAGAAGATGCAGTTATCTAAAATGTCTTTTATGGCTGCTTTCAACTCTGTGTTCCTCAGGTGTGCAGAGTGAGACAGACTTCCAGTGGCTTGCACAACTCCGATACTATTGGCAATCAGAGAACGTCCGTGTTTGCATCATCAACTGCAACGTCAAATACGCCTACGAATATCTGGGAAACTCCCCACGCCTCGTCATCACTCCGCTCACAGACAGGTGTTACCGCACCTTGGTACGGCCTCCCACCGATGCCTGCCTTGGTGTGCTAGAGTATTTCTTCCACTGTTCATTACAACCATACTTTTAGGACTTACAGCTGCTGTCAGACTCTGCTGTTGCTGCTAAAATGAGGTTGTCAGAGATTTTACTTCCTGTAGAATATTGGACATGAAACTCACTCATAACAACAAACCTGCACAGCCAACATGGCCGAAATATCTGTGGATTGTTCTGTTGCGGATGTGGTTTTTTTAAACTACAAATAGAAAAAAAAAATCCAGTATTTTATTGCTGTATGGATTATGAGAACACAGAGTGCTTTTCTGGTGTTCCGTGGTTGCTAAACTAAGTGAAGAAGGAACCATTTGAGATGATATTGTTCCTAGGAGTAGTACAAGTTAGGTAACTTTTTAGTATCCCTGCTCTTGGCAGAGGTGTTTATTATTGTATTGGTTTATCCTCAACTAACCTGACAACTGAAAGTTACCAAAGTCATCTCAGATACAGCTTTTCTCACTATCATTTACTGCAGTTTCTTTGCTGGAGTATAATTTGCATAAACTATTTCTGTGGTTTAGATTGGAGCCTTTTATTTAAACCTCGGTGGTGCGCCAGAGGGTCCAGCAGGGACAGGTAAAACAGAGACCACCAAAGATTTGGCCAAAGCCCTTGCTGTTCAGTGTGTTGTCTTCAACTGCTCTGATGGCCTTGACTACCTGGCAATGGGAAAGGTAAATAGAAAATAAATATATTTTGTATTTTATTTTTAGGATGAAAGTTGTAGGGTCCCTACTTTGTAGAGACACCTAAATAAATGGGCCACCTGTGGTGTGCTACTCCTGGATGCTACAGACTGGTCTCTACATGTTTCATTTTCTGTGCTTTTATGAAGGCCTATTAAGTTGCTAATTAAAACTTGAATGAAGCAAGTTCATGGTATTGGGATCTTCTGATGTAGCTTTCTTTAGAACCAAGAAAAAACTTTGTTCTTCAGTACATCACGGATCTATGATCTAAACAGGCTTAGGTATTATCATAATTGTCTGTTCTGTGTGTGCGTGTGATTAAATGTCCAACATGACACTCTTAGTTTCTTTGGAATCTCCTAAGGCTCTGTACCAGTATTATTGCTCTCTTTTTTCGTTTGCAGTTTTTCAAGGGTTTGGCTTCAACAGGTGCCTGGGCGTGTTTTGATGAATTCAATCGCATCGAACTGGAGGTGCTGTCTGTGGTGGCCCAGCAGATCCTGTGCATCCAGAGAGCCATCCAGACAAAACAAGAAACATTTCTCTTTGAAGGAACTGAGCTGAAGCTTAACCCCAACTGTTTCATAGCTATTACCATGAATCCAGGTTATGCAGGACGTTCTGAACTTCCAGATAATCTGAAGGTAAAATAATAAAATAGATGCTTCTGTTTAAGAATGAGCTTTTCCAAAAAAAATTGAGGGGCCTGTGTATTGCTGGTATTAATCCAGACTTTACCACTTGGAATATAAACATACACCTGTTATAAGATTTACACATACTGAGCCTGGGTTTTTTTTCTTTCCTCCTGAGTACTTTGTTCTTTTTGAAGGAATTCGAAATATATTTTATTTTCTCATGTTTATTAGTGTTTTTCATTATTATTTTTCCAGGCCAAAGGCAAGTGTCAGGCTGTGGATAGATTATAATGTTTGGATACTAACTTTGTAAGATGAACAGGTATTTTGGGAAAAATACTTTATGAAAATATTTTTGCATTGCATTTATTGCCATATTTAAAAGGGGTACTAGTGAGCGACACTTAATAGATGGAATGAATTTGGTTAGATTACCTGATGAAATAGGACCTTTGAGATGATTGTTTTGACTGTAAGAGCTGTTTCAATGAGGAGGCTTTTCTAACTGCAAGATGAGATGATGCAGCATGAGGAGCACACCAACTGCAGTTTGCCTAAGGAAAGGAAATGTGTCCTCTCACCTGCCATGGACCATGTTTTCCTTCCTTACTGCTGTGCTGGGTGTATCTGTGCGAGGGGCAAACTGCATCCTTGAGACAGTGATGAGGGAAAAAAATGGAAGAGGCAGTGTCTTTTCTGCACTGGATTGTACTTTGAGATGGATGTTGATGGCAGCTTACTTAGGTTAACTTCCTAGGGAGTCACAAGCTGCAAATATTGATAATTCTTCTATTTCATTGGCTCCCAAATGTTCTGCCGGCCACTGCTTTCCAGTGTAACTATGTTAAATTATCTACAATTTACCTCATCATATGTTACTTTGTTGAATATGCTGTGACTGTTTTCAGTTAGAAATGCAGCGACGGGGTTACCACTAATCCAATACCTGTAAAAGTTCTCAATTACTTCCCATTCCTCCATCAATTATTTAAAGATATTTCTTTGGGTATGTATTTCAGGTTCTTTTCCGAACAGTAGCCATGATGGTTCCTAACTATGCTCTGATAGCAGAGATTTCACTCTATTCATATGGATTTTTGAATGCTAAGTCCCTGTCAGTGAAGATAGTGATGACCTACAGGCTCTGTTCAGAGCAGCTTTCCTCCCAGTACCACTATGACTACGGCATGAGAGCAGTCAAGGCTGTGTTGGTGGCTGCTGGGAATCTGAAGCTGAAATTTCCCACAGAAGATGAAGATATATTGGTGAGTTCCCGAGGGAATAATTCTTTAAGGAATTTTAGAGATGCCCACGGTTGTGAAGGCAGTGCCACCACGTCTTGCGCCATTGCTGATCCATGTTTTTTAGTTTGTGAAATGAAGATGATAAAATACACAAATGGCACAGTTGGGCTTAACTGCTAATCAAAGGCACCACTTTATGAATTAATCTGTTATGTATTAGATTATCTTAGTTGCTGAACATTCTGTCTTTTAATAGGAACAGTAAAATGTGTATTTGTTTCTTCTAGCTTCTTAGATCCATTAAAGATGTGAATGAGCCTAAATTTTTGTCCCATGATATACCTCTGTTCATGGGTATAACCAGTGATTTATTTCCTGGAATCAAGCTTCCTGAGGCAGACTACAACGTAAGTACTCTTGTAATTTTTCCTTGGTGATAATCATTGGTTGGTTTGTGATGATTTGCTTTTTAACTAAGTGCAATTAATTCAGTTAGTTATTGCAAGATGAGAAAAATGGCTGAATATTTGCAATGAAACTTAGTACCAAAGCAAATTCTTTTGTCTATGCTGAATAATATCCACATCCTCTGAATGTAATGTATTCCATTACATTCAGAGGGGTTGTGTCCTACAAATTGGAGACTGACTTGCAGATTTACCAAATTTTAGGCTCTCTGACTGATTTCTTTCCTAATTTTTGGACATAATTAAAAGAGATTAAGCTTTCTGTTTGTATTGTATTTATAGCAATACTTAAAACACAGCTCCTTTGTAGGAGGATGGTTGGGAAGAAGATGAGTATGTTGGAAAAGACAAAATGGATTAACTTTTAAGTTTTGAGTAAATACTACAATCTTGCTAAAAGTGTATTGTTCCAAAGCATACTACTGGTTTCCTGATGATGATATGCCATTGTGGTTAAATCCTGTACTAGCACATAAGTAAAGTGACTTTTTTTCTCCAGGAAGTTTGCTATATTCTGACTAGTATTATTTCAGTTATTAATTAGTTTGCAACCTTTATTGATGAGCATTGACTGTTGTACTATAGTCCAATACAGTAATTTAAATTGTAGCAATGATAAGATTATGATCTGTTTTGGTTTCAGGATTTTCTGGAATGTGCCAACGAATGTTGTATTCAACATAATGTCCAACCTGTAATAACTTTTATGGAGAAAATTATACAGACATATGAAATGATGATTGTCAGACATGGGTAAGATTCTTATCACTGTTTCACAAGCAGTATCTTTTCTAATTTTGCCTTAGACTGTAGCTGTTTTTTATATGAAGTTATAAGAGGTCTTAAGGGTGGCAAAATTTTCCTATTTGTGTTGGCACAGTTGATCACTGATACTGCTTTTTATGTCCCAAAATTCTTGTGCCTGTGTGTCTGGGGAATTGTACTCTTCCTGACATCAGAAGTAACCTCACATTTAGGTGCTACTTTAGGTAGCTGATATCAGTATGGACAGAATAGCAACTGGGTGGAGAAAATATATACAATGTGATATTAGCCATATGATGGTTAATATGAGGTTCATTAATTAATCTTCTCTGTGAGAGCTTGTTGTAGTCACATCCCTCTGCTGGGTGACTACAAAAGTTTTCTGTTTGTGTTCTTCCAGTGTTATAAACTCTGTCTATATTGAAGTGAAACTCAAAAATAATCTCATTCAGCAAATAACTGAACTAGTGTGGTCATACAGTCTAAGTTTTAGAGGACGTGCAAATAAATTAGTTTTGCTGAAACGATGTTTTGTATATAGAAATCAAATTTACTTGCTCTGATTTTTGAAAATTACATGAAAATTAGCTCTAAGTTGACGCTGTTTGCCTTCATGTGATCTGTAGAATCTAAATTGGAAGACAAATTTATTAATAGCAGGGTCTTTTTCCATCTAACAGCTTCATGCTGGTAGGGGAACCTTTCTCTGGGAAGACCAAAGTTCTCCATGTGTTGGCGGATACACTGTCTCTTATGAAAAAGCGTGGTTATGGTGAAGAAGAAAAAGTAATTTTTAGAACTATGAATCCTAAATCGATCACTATGGGTCAGCTTTTTGGGCAGTTTGATCTGATATCCCATGAGGTAATGTATGTTTAAAAAATAGTGTGTCCTGCATATGTCAGACCTCCATTATTCTGGATAGTAAACTCTTGAATTCATAATGTCATGATTTTAAACACAGATGAGAACACTCATTGTAAATTTTATTTTTAACTAATACTTTTATGGCTTTTTTTTTTTAATGAGTATGCTGTACCAAGCATGTATGGAGTTATGTAAGTTTAAATATGAAAAAAAAAAAAAGAGCAATACCATTTTGAAGGTCAGCATCCTAACATGGTTACATTCATGCTAGGAAATCATATCAAGCTTAACTGTATTCATTTCTCTGTCTATTTTTAACCTGTATAATCAAAGTAATGCAAAACTATGTAGAAAAATTTATGAACTTGAGTGAAACTTAGGTTTGGAGAAGAAACAATATGGAGAAGTGAATGTGAAATAGTAAAACTTAGGGTGACTCTAGAGAGAAACAGATGCAAGGCAGAGCAGAAGCACTTCTAAGTTTCAAGTAAATTGAATTGCTGGTCTTTTTTGTTACAATATTTTTTTTTCAAGTGAAACAAAACTCTCTTTTAAAATCTGCTGATGTTCCAAGACCCCCAGTGAAACTGTTAAATTGTGAGCTGCTCTCTGTAGAACAAGAGAGAAGAATGAAAAGGGAGGAATAATAGAAAGCAAAGGGAGGGGTGTCTGTGGCTGGAGGCTCAGGTTGAAGTCTCTGTTCTTTGTGTCCCTTCCCATTCCCACATCCACCCACACCAGTGGACGGATGGTGTCGTGGCTACAACCTTCAGGGAATTCGCCTTGTCTGAGACCCCGGAGCGCAAGTGGGTGATCTTTGATGGCCCCATCGACACTCTGTGGATAGAAAGCATGAACACGGTGCTGGATGACAACAAAAAGGTATCAGCCAGTGGAAATCAAGGCCTAAATAAAATAATGGGATGTTTTGAAGATGTTCTACTACGTATAAAATCCCAAATACAAACTGAAGTGCCCGGCATTTGAAAAGAGCAAGGGCAAGGTGGTGTTGGTGACAAGTTGTAAACTTCTTTTTTTGGTGTGTGTTTTTTGTTTGTTTGTTTGTTTTGGGTTTTTTTGTTTGGTTTTTTTGTTTGGTTTTTTTGTGTTGTTTGTTTTTGTGTTTGTTTTTTTTTTTTTTAATTGGGGTTTTATTTGCTGGTTTTGTTTTACTTTATTGGAATGGTAATCACAGAATCAACTCATTGCTGAAAGGCAATAAGTATATAGTATTTCCATAATGTCATATTGTAATTTTGTAACACAAATAATTGAAATTTAAATTTCAAAAATTACAATGACTTACATTCAGTGTAAATCCCATAGTTTCTGAACTGGCACAAACTTACGCACTTATATTTCAAGACAATCCCAGGACACAAAGGGTTGGGATTTCAAAATAATGGCTTCTGAAGTCTAAGCTGTAACCTTACAGCACTTTTGTAAATGCATCCTAGAAATCTCAAGGTGAATATAAAAATTAGAGTAAACATTTTAACTTTAAGTTCTGGATGATAATGTGTCAAAATTCTCAAACTTGCCTTTTATTTTAGGTAGTAGGAGGGCTGGGTCTCCAGCTGGAATGCTCCAGTATTAGCAACAATAGCAGCAGAAATCCTTTCTCCTTTATGCTTCCTGCCTTTTCTTTACCCTGTCATGCACAAGGTGGATTGTAATGAACCTACTAGTAGGTTACTAGGAGTACTATGATTTAAGTGAAGAATTTAGCTGAAACTTGATTAAAATCTGTTGCTACAAGTGAGATAACATTTTATGTGGTTGATCTTACCTTTGGTTATAGTTGGTTTCTCTGATTTTCATATAGAACTCTCCTGTGACAGGAAATGTAATCTACAACTAATTTTTTTTCTAATCTTGTATGTGATTATTTTTTTTCTTTCAAGCTTTGTTTAATGAGTGGGGAAGTCATCCAAATGTCCCCTCAGATGACTCTTATTTTTGAAACAATGGATCTTTCCCAGGCATCAGTAAGTTTTGTGGTTTTTTTTAATGAAACTATAAATTAACGTTCAGCATATTAAATGTACAATAAAACAAGTTTACGGTTTTCCCTTAGCCTGCTACAGTCAGTCGTTGTGGCATGATTTATTTGGAACCTTCTCAGCTGGGGTGGGAGCCACTTGTTACCTCTTGGTTGAGTAAACTGCCTGAACCTCTCAACTCAAAGGACCATCAAGATCTTCTGCAGGGACTGTTTGATTGGTTGATACCACCAGCATTAAAAGTCCGTCAGAAAAAGTGCAAGGTATTTTTTGCCTTTTTTTTCCTGCAGTAGCTACTGACCATTCCCAGTCTGCTCCCCTTGGTGGGGAGTGACTGCTCTCTCTTGACGAGCACAGTTAGAATGAATAGGCAGCTCTTGGGACCAGTTTGGAAAGCTAAAATGAGAAGGTCAGCTAAGACTTGAAACCTAAGTAACCTAAGTACTTTACACCTTATTTTCAAAAGTAAAGGAAGTAATTAAAACACTGAATAAAAAGTCTTTCCAAGAGAATTTTGTACTTTTGTTTTTCTTTCAAGATGTTTGTTGAATAGGGAAGTACTTTTTTAAGTGTTGAGGGAAACACATGTGTAGTTCCCTGTGAACTCAGAGTGACAGTGCTCGTGTGTTGCTGTAGTTACTTATGTGGGTTTGTTTTGCTTTAAGATGTATGACTGTAGTTGTCACATGGTTAACAAACTAAAGGTCTTGAAACTTTAGGAATAGAGAAGGGTAAATGATCTTTTGAGTAGAAGTCAGTGTATACCTTGCCTTCTAATATTTGTTCAGAAATAGCTAATGATCTAATTCTTTTAGTATTTTAGCTCCAAAAGATAAATTTCCTGAGCGTGTCAAGTCTAACACCCAGCCTTCTGAATCTCTTAGGACCTGGTACCTACAAGCAACATCAACGTTGTGGTAGCTCTCACACGGCTTTTTGAAATGTTGATTTGTCCAGCTGTGCAAGAAGATCCCACCAACAAAAGCATCCGTGCCTGGATCATGGTTGGTTTTTTAACCTGTAGAGAAATATATATTTATTTCTGCAGATGCCATTTTTCGAAAGAGTTGTACTCAAAACCACTTTAATTTGGGAATAAGAAGCATGTGAAACCATTTTGCTACCTCCTTGCTCTCTCTCCCCTACTCTGGAAGTGCCCAGATTAGACAGAAGTCTTACAAGTAACAAATATGATCCAAAACTTTACTATTTTTTCAATTAACTGGGATAGTGTTTCTGTTAAATGTGCTTTTTAACTAACCAAGGAATTTGCTGAAGCTAAGTGTCTTCTTTCCCTTAAAGGAAATAAAACTTCATGTAACAATGATTGGCTTGGCTGTTTGAGCAAAATTTCCTTGGGAAGAAGAAAATTAATGACAGTTAAAATAATTGGATCCTCTGCCTAACCCTAAATGATTGTTCTTAGGAAAAACTGAAGAAAAGAGAATGTAAAAGTAGTTATTTAAAATCGAATTAGAAAATTCCTAGGTCCTGATTTGTGATTAGAATTCTCTCAGGCTTTGTAATGTGACATAATGCTTTAGTTCAGTGGCCTTTATTTTTTGCCATGTGCATATCCTTGAGTAAGACTTTTGTGAGCTCTGTCTTTACTCAGATTTGTAAATCTCTTTAGACCAAGGCTATTCAAGGGCAATTTGTAACACCTCTCTGCTTAGCAGTTTTTTTCAGAATTACATTTGTTAATCAGACTCTACAAGGTTCATGCACTATATCAATTTTTTAGGCAATTGCTGATCTTTTTGCCTCGCAGGGTTGCTTTGCTTTTGCCACAGTCTGGTCCATTGGTGGGACTTGTGATGGTGACAGCAGGATAATTTTTGATAATTTCTTGAGGGACGCTTTGGCTGAGAAATCTACAACAGATACTGTACCAACGAGTGTGGGAAAATGGGAGTGTCCCTTTGAAGAGAAAGGCTTGGTCTATGACTACATGTATGAGGTAGGATTGGTGGCTTCTGCATTCACTAAATAGATTCTTACAGTAGGAATGGAAGGAAAACACAGCTTAGGTGGGTATTTTAACTTTACAGAGCTTCTGGGGTGTTTTAGAGTGCTGGTGTTGGATTGAATCCCACAGTGCATTTTTCATTCCTTTTTCTCTTTCAAATACTAGAGTACTGACTGATTTTATTTTTTTGTTTTGTTTTGTTTTTAGGAAATAACAAGATGTACGTTTCAGTTGTGTTTGTAAAAGTGCCGCATTATAATTATTCTGTAGCCAAAGCAAAGTTGACAGACCCAAATCTACTTTCATGTATAGAAAGGAATAATGGGGACTGTCCAGTAGGAAAGCAGAATATTAAGCCCGTGGGCAGTTTGCTTATGTTACGATTTTGTTCATAAAAAATTTTTAATGGATATATTCTTTTCCTGGTTTTTGTTGTGGTTTTCTGTGTGGGGTTGACTGTTTGGTTTTGCTGAACAAAATTTTTAAGAAAATAAAGGAATCTAAGCCTAGGGCTGTACACTAACACCTAAAAGTATTCTTTTACTGAGGTAAAGCAAACTAGGTTTATGGACTTCTGAAAATTTGAACATTCACTAATTTGTTAAAATTCATTGTTTTGATTTTTCGAAAGTCAAGTAGTAGAGAAAACCTTTCATATGTGTAACACCAATCTATTTTACACCTGTGTTTCTTCCTAGCTGAAAGGCAAAGGAAGTTGGGTTCATTGGAATTCATTTATTGAACAAATTAGTTACAGTGATAAAAATGTGAAGATTCAAGATATTATAGTCCCAACTATGGACACAGTTCGATATACCTATTTGTTAGAGCTCTTCATTACCCATGGAAAGTGAGTTGCTTCAATACAAATTTCTGAACTATTGGTCATAGGTAAAAATATCTCTTATTCTTTCCCTTGAGTTTGTTGTTTTTATCAAACCCTCAAAGTTTATTTGACCTTTTAAAAATAGACATTTACTACATATAATACAATTTGCTTTATAGTCTGGTTTTGGTATTTTTATGAAACCTTACTATTATTCATTTTAGTCTTCTCATTCTGATGATGCTGTTAGGACAGCCCAGAGAGGTTTTGAACTCTTTTTGGGAAATAAATACATATTTTAATTTTTTTCCTTTGGTTAATCATATAAAAATCAGTTATATTAGCCATGGTCAGATCATGTAAGAGAGTGCAATGAAAAACAACTTCAGGTTAAATTCCAAAGCTGAAAGCTTTATGAAGTTTGGACTAATGCAAGATCTATCAGGAGAACTCTAATTCCCATGTATGTTCATGTACTCCACCAGTAGAATGAGGGAATGAGAAATGGTTCTTTCTCTTCTCATTTTCTTGATGGTGGAAGCAAACTAAAATTGTGAGAGGGTTTAATGGGTATGTTAAAACACTGTAGTTTCTTCTTTAGGCACATAATGCTTTTAGAGTTAGAACAAGAAGGGAAGTTGGTAAAACCTTTGGTTTCTAATCGCATTTAGTTTACAATGTTGGGTTTCTGCACTTCCTGAGCCTTGTTTCTCTCTTTGTGCAGACCACTGCTCCTAGTGGGACCAACAGGTACTGGGAAGTCTGTGTATGTCAAGGACAAGTTAATGAACAACTTGGAAAGGGAGCTCTACTTCCCCTTCTTCATTAACTTCTCTGCTCGAACCAGTGCCAACCAGACCCAGGTTTGTAGAACAGATAATTTAAGTTTCAAGAAGGTTAGGTATGTGAATTAGGTATGTGAAGCATGGTTAGGTTGAAGAGCCAAGACTATCACATTAAACTGTTCTTAATAACTTGTCTTTCTGCTGAGGTAGAATAGTCCTGTATATACTCTGTTTCAGCATGAAATGTCTTGGGTTAATACCACCTTCAGGACCAACTTCGAACTGTAAGGAATGAATTAACATATTGTTAATAATGTGCCGAGTCTCTTGTACTTTTCTGACCATATTTTGAATATTTAATCTAGGTTTTTGATATTCCTGTTTGCATTCTAGAACATTATCATGGCCAGGCTGGACAAGAGGCGCAAAGGAGTCTTTGGCCCTCCAATGGGAAAAAAGTGCATTATCTTTGTAGATGACATGAACATGCCTGCTTTGGAGAAGTATGGGGCACAGCCTCCTATAGAGCTTTTAAGACAGTTCTCTGACCATGGATTTTGGTAATTATTTGAAATACAATTGAAATTTTGTTGCTGGATTTGCTGTTATAATTATTTATTACCCTGAATTTTATTTTCAAAACTTTTTGTAGTGGTTTGTAAATGTTAAGATAGATTTCACTTATGTAAAAATACATTATTTAAAGTTGAAGCAACTTGTCTAAGGACTTCTCATTTTAGGAAATTGATCATCAATTTTGTTTTGAGTTTTTTAGAATGTTTTACTGCTGACCTTCAGCAGCATTAGGATATATTAAATAAATTTTTCATTTACACCTTGCTTTTATTTTTTTATCTCTGTGGTTTTAATTGTTTTTATTTTTCCAGTGCAGTTTCTTGTTCTTTTCCTTTTACTTGCTCCTTAGATTGAGTTGGCAGTTTTCTATACATATATATTTATATGCAGTTATATAAAACTTTTGATTAATCCTTACATTGGTTTTTCCTATCATCCATGATTCTATTAGTCATCAACATTTTTTTTTCACAAGATCTCAAAATATTTTTTTAAAATTAACTGTGAAATCAAATCTGGTAATAGGCATGAAATAAAATAAGCTGAAGGTCTTCCCTGCTCCTGAGGTTTTTTGCTTTGCTTCGATTGGAAAATTGGAGCAGGTGGTCTCCTGGGATTCCTTCCAGTGTGGATTATTCTATCATTCCAGGCACTTCTCAGTTACTTTTGTGATTCCAGGCCCTGCTCAGATTATCTATTACTCTTGAATAGAGATATTCTATTTTGCCACATTACAGTTTTAATATTCATGTCAAAATTTCGTATCAGGTTTTATGTAACCCAGTTTAAACAAATAATCTTCAGGCCAGCGTTTGATATGTTGAGGTTAACTGGCAAACAGATAAAGGGCTGGTTGTTCTTTGGTTTCTTGGTGAGGGAGGGCTGTTCGTTTTGAAAAATACGAAGTACATACGAATATCTGTAATATTACACAATCCATACTCTACTTTTAAAACATTTTTAATTACATCTATTATGCCTGCAGAGGGCACTCTGCAATATCGATGCATCTAAGCTGTACCAAAGGTGTTACATTTGTACCTAAGTGTCCCATTGCATTTCATTTTGAAGGTACGATTTAAAGGACACCTCTAAAATCACCCTTGTGGACATCCAGCTGCTGGCTGCCATGGGCCCTCCAGGTGGTGGCAGGAATCCCATCACTCCTCGGTTTTTGCGGCACTTCAACATTTGCACCATTAATTCTTTCAGTGATGAAACAATGATCCGCATCTTCTCCACCGTGGTGGCTCTTTACCTAAGGACTAATGACTTTCCTTCTGACTTCTCCACAATTGGGAATCAAATTGTCACTGCCACTTTAGAGGTAAGAGGCAAATACCATAATGGAAATTTCCTTCAATTTGTTCATTACAGTTCCTTTGGCTCTATAATGATTTAGCTGGTGAAGTATATTGTTGGTTATTCTTTTTAACACACAGCCTCATCTGCCTTGACAAAGTTGTCTGAGTATTTATTATTGTAGTAACCTTCTGATTCTAGGAATATGGTCTTTGAATTTGTGTTAAAGTGGGTTCTGTGGTACTTGCACCACATAATGTCATGCAGGTGAGACTCCAGTACAGGGAGGTTCCAGCACTGCATGAGGTACATCTGAAATATTCAGAGAAGACTTGGAAATCTTCAGATTTCATTAGGATTTAAGTATGAAATATATATCTTGGAGAAATAAAATTTTAGAAGAGATTTACGAACTATTACATTAACATAGTCGCTGTTACTGCTTTGTTGATTTTGTTGTTCTTTGTTGTTGTTATCTGAAGGTGTACAAGAAAGCCATCAAAAATCTTTTGCCCACACCAGCCAAATCGCATTATACATTCAACCTGCGTGACTTTTCCCGTGTTATCCATGGCTGTTTGCTCGTTAAGAAAAGTTCAGTGGAAAACAAACGTGTAATGATTCGACTGTTTGTCCATGAAGTGTTTCGTGTCTTTTATGACCGTCTGGTGGAAGACGATGATAGAGCCTGGTTGTTCAATCTAGTGAGAAATATTGTGAAAGAACATTTCAAAGAAACATTTGATTCAGTTTTTGCACACCTGAAGCAAGGAAAGGCACCTGTGAGTATCACATCGAACCTGTGGCAAAATACTTGCTTTTCGTATAAATTTAGGACTGGAAAGTTCCTCAGTCACAGGTGAAATTTTGTGTCAAATGTGCTTGAAAGTTTTATTCTCTTGATACTCTTAAATGGACTTCCAGAGACCTGATTTATAGCATAAGGAGACATTCCCTCTTTAAATTTAGCTTGTGGCTGAGTTACTGTGTGGCAAACAGCGTTCCGTGATTGGTATTCAAAATGTCATATAATCATGTTATGTTTTATGCCTTGTCTTCCTTTTTTCTGTTCTTTGTTCTTTTTCTTCCCCTGTAATTTCATTGGTGTATGGAAGAAATTACTTTGTGGTCCTAGTTGTCCATTTGATAATATACATCTGTATAAATTTGGTGTGCTCTGAAGCTCATGATGATGAAATTGTTAGTGGCTATTTGAGTCAGTTGTTTCCCAAGAACAAATTATGAATTTTGAGATGGGTTTTTTCTGTGAGTCAAAATATTTTGGAGTGCTTTTTCTTGTATCTGGGGTATTTGTCTAAATTCTCCTTTGTCTTCTAAAATTCCAATGAGGAATTAAATATTAAACTTGGCTTCATAATTTGCTGAATATTTACCATAGGTAACAGAAGAAAACATGAGAAGTTTGTGTTTTGGTGACTACATGGATCCAGAACTTGAGGGAGATGAAAGACTTTATATTGAGGTTCCAAGCATTCAGGAGTTTGGTGATGTTGTGGAGCAGTGTCTGGATGAATATAATCAAACCCAGAAAACAAGAATGAACCTTGTTGTTTTCAGGTGTGTGTGGTCTGTATCATTAAGAACTTTAAGCAGTAGTTGATCATTCAGTATATTCAATTTTGTGGACTGTGGTTTTGGCATGTCTCCTCCCCTTAATGCATCCATAAAACCGTTTGTGGTGTTACACCTTTTTGGATGAAGGTAAACTGATTTTTCTCTTATACCTCTGCTTTTTCTACCTGAAAATAAATAGTGCGGAAATTTTCTCCTAGGGAGGAGATTTGAATATTTTCTTTAGTTGTAACAGAAACATTGTGCACTGCATCAGGTGGGTGCCTTCTGCTAGGCCTTTTTTACCAGTGAAGACGGATGTCAGCTTTGCCAGCAGCCACTGGCCTTTCATTTCCCAAAAACAAGGACTCTAGGAGCAGGATGTGGCAGAGTCACGGCTGCCTGTCTGCTCTGTCGTTATGCAGCACAGCCCTGCCTCACTTTTGGCACGTACCCAGCTGGTGCTGCAGCTAATCCTGGGGAATTCGAGACTCTGCAGGCCCCTCTTGTCACCCGAACTTGTGATCAGGCAGAGCTGCAACCAAGACAGATCAGGAGGTCACAAATCCTTCCTGCTCCCCATTGCTGGAGATTACTGCCTCTTCCTGTTTGCCAGCGTGACTTGACATGCAGAGATGCTTTGTGAATGTGATTAGGATTAATTTAAACTCTTCTAATAGCAGCTTATTTTAGTCTAGGTCATTTTTTCAAGCTGGATTTGTGAGAACCTGTATATCCAGCTAGGCTGGGAGTTTGAAGAGCTGGCAGCCTCTGGTCAGAGACCAGTTCCTGAGTGTAGAAGAAATGTCCCAGTGATCTCAGCAGATAGCAGCCAGGAGAGCATGTTTGACTGTAGCCTTAGTGTTCAATCTCATTATTAACATCTGGATTTGATATACCTTTATTTTTCTAACCAGTAAAAAGAAACAAGAATTTATCGTTCTTGAAATGCTTACAAATTTTTTGGAAACCACTTTTAACTGCTGCTCAGCTTGCTTTAATTCCCCCATGCCCTGTGCTTCAGCAGGTGATGTCCTGTAGACCTTGGTGCACATTCCCTGGTAACCTGTGCTTGTATTTCCGCAAGGACTCTCAGTAATTTTCAGGTCCTGCTTTCTGAAGATGTTGTTCCAATCTCTATTTCACATATAAGTTATAAAACACTGTCACAGAAAGGGAAGGGAGATGTTTGTTGATGAAACCCGTTTTCCCCCCGTGGTTACTTTAAAAAGATCTTTAACGTGTTATACTTCAGGAAAGTTAAAATCGGTAATACTGCTGTGATTTTGAAGTAGAGAATTACTGATTCTTGTTTTCTTTGATGTATTTATCCTTATAGTGTTCCTCTTCTTGCCACTGCCTATTCCTTTTAGTAATTTGTAGTAATTTAGCTATGTACTGATATTTATATATCAGAAGAATTGTTAGTTTTGTTTTATTTTATTTTCTGGTGCATCCCCACTCTCTTTCTTCTTCCTCTCCCCTTCCCCCCACCGCACAGTAAGAAATTTCTTTTGGAGATGCCACTTCTTTATTTGTTTCACAGCTTTATAGGTGCATAAGTGTAAATGTGTTTGTGCCTCTCTGGTAATCAGCACGTTTCAAACGTAGGTACATGTTGGAACATCTATCTCGGATCAGCCGGATCCTGAAGCAGCCAGGGGGCAATGCCTTGTTGGTTGGAATGGGAGGAAGTGGCCGGCAGTCCCTGACTCGCCTGGCAGCGTTCATGGCAAGAATGTGGGTTTTTCAGCCAGAGATTTCTAAGACCTACGGGACGAATGAGTGGAGAGAAGATCTGAAAGTGAGTATTAATAACCTGCCTACATTTCGCCTCAGTTTTGAGGAAGGGTGGTTTGGAATGGACAATATTTTAACTGTTGTGTGTTTTCAGAGACTTCTGAAGAGTGCAGGTGTGAAAGGCTTGAAAACTGTATTTCTGATCACAGATGCACAGATTAAAGAAGAAAGCTTTTTAGAAGATGTTGACAGTGTCCTCAACACTGGGGAGGTACCCAATCTTTTTGCAGCAGATGAAAAACAAGAAATTACAGAGGTATCTAATAACTCTTTATTTCACCTCCCTTTTCAGCTATTTTGTCAATATAGTGTGGCTTTTGGATATTTGCACTTAATTCTGACTTCGTTTTGAGACCTTGGATAAATCAAGCAGTTATTAGTAAATTAGTAATTCCACTTTAACTCTATTGTTATTAATCTAATTTTTGTGATTTATTTTAATCGTGGAATTATGTAAAGTATACATGCCTCTCTGGAAGAGTAATTTGAGTTTCAGGGCTTTGTAGTCAGTGCTGCAAGGATTGTTAATTAATTGAAGATAATACTTTTATGAAGTAGATTTTAATTTCAATTCTACAGGTTTCTTCTTGTTTCAAGAGATCACTGTTTGTGGTAAATAATGGAATATGTTTTGATGTTTGAAACTTAAATCTTCCTCTCCAGTTAGGTAACTACAGAATATTTTAATAAAATGTTAAAGCTAAAAAAGTTATTATTTTTCATTGGAAGCTTTGGGATTTTATTTTGTCAGGGAGCTAATTATGCATTTTGATTTTTCAGAATGTGTCTTAAACCTCTGTCTCATCTTAGCCTGTCTTATCCATCTGAAACTCATCTTGGGATGGATTTTTCAGTTTTGTTCTGACCTATTCTCAGTTGCTCGAAGGCAGCAGATATGATCATTTCTAGAGTGAGTTGTCAGGGTCACAGATAAATGGCACAATATATTCTCAAGAAGTATTTACTGCTTGTTCTGGTTTTCTCTTTTATTTTGCCTGTTTAATTTATAATGAAAGATTTCATTTCATGGTGATGCTGTCACTAACAGGATTGCTGTAGGACTTCAGATGGACTTAATGAGAAAGGATAGAACATTATTTATGCTCTGCATTATCCCTAAGGGTGTTCGTGCAGCAGTTCAGACTGACAGTAAAGGTGAAGAACTCAGTCCCTTGGCCTTGTTTGCATATTTTGTGAACTTCTGCAAGGAAAATCTCCACATTGTGGTGGCATTCAGCCCCATCGGAGACGCCTTCCGCAACCGCCTCAGACAGTTCCCATCCCTCATCAATTGCTGTACCATTGATTGGTTCCAGGTATGGGAAAATATTTGTATTGTTGCCTCAAAAGGCTACTTCCATTTTCTAACACTCGGTTTTTACACCCAATTAGATTTTCTTTTGTCTTCTTTGTAGAAGTGCTCCTTGTTTTTCAGAATTTTAAAATCGTAGGTGTTTCCTACAGAAATGATTGAGTTCTTTGATGTGTGATCTCAATGTTTCTGCAACTAAATAAACTTAGATTTTACTACTACAAATATCTGAAATAGTGAATAGTCTTATTTTAATGACGGTAATTTGTCATTTTACTGCATAATGTCTGTTTTAAAGGGTTAGTGAAACCATTTCAGTGTGACTATAAAATGATCGTAATTGCTGCTGCCTGTTAAGCAGATCATTCATCGTAGGAATGAGAAGCAAATACAAATCCCGTTGTTTATCATTTATTGCAGAATAAAACTTGGAGAGTTCCTGTAGTCAATGACCCTGTATTGCTCTCACTAAAGGACACCAAGCTCTAGAGCTTTGCCCAGTGCTGATGTCAATTAATTTTTCTGCCAAAGGATGACAACAGATACAGAAATGATTGGATAGAACTTCATTGTGTAGCTTTGAATTAGAATATCAGCCAGGAGATGCCAGAAAATATTGCGTGGGTGGTGACCTTGCTGCCTGAGCTAACTCTTGTATCAGTTCATTGTTCTTCAGACACAGCTGGGACTAGTGTGCCTCATTCGGGTGTTTTGAGTGGTAAAAATTGATTTTTAAGTGTGAAGACTGCCAACAGTTGAATTTTTAGAATTCTTTTCTCCTTACTTCTCCCTCAGCCATGGCCTGAAGATGCCCTTGAACGTGTGGCCAGTAAGTTCTTAGAAACACTTGAGCTCACAGACACTGAGCGTCAGGGAGTTGTGCCCATCTGTAAATACTTTCATACTTCGGTTTTGGCACTCTCTGAAAGGTCAGTCTATTTCTTTTGAAAACAACCATTAATCAATAAAATAGTGGGTGATTGAGTTTAATTACCGCTCATTTCTATATTAAAAGTTAACTATCTGCCTGTATAAAAACATCAACAACTTTGTTGAAGTTGTTCAACAAACAGCCAGATAACTTTGCCAACAATAAACCAAAAAAATAAATCAAAACTTAAAGTTACTCTTAGCTTTTTAATTTTTTTCATAGGTTCTTGCAAAGTCTGGGACGCCACAATTACGTTACTCCCACTTCGTATCTTGAGCTTATTGCTGCATTTCAGAGACTTCTTACTGAGAAACGGGACAGTGTAATGAAAGCCAAGAAAAAATATGTGAATGGACTAGAAAAACTAGCTTTTGCTGAGTTGCAGGTGAGGTAGGACAAATACGGAACTGAAAATAGAAAATGTTTGTCAAATGCAGGTCTTTTCCTGGGGAAGTGAGTTAAAAGTGTAACTTCAGATTTTGTTGAACTCCACCTTCAAGAGTAAAACCGTAAGAAATGTATTTTGCCTTTTCTTTCCTTGTACTAGAAGCCTTACATCTCTAAGCATATATTGCCAAGCAGTGTATGAACAGAGCTTCCCTTTCCTGGATGGTTAACAGGTGACTATTAGTGAACATGGTTCTTAAAATCAGATGTTGTACGTATGAGATAAAAATAAGTCTCAGTATGGCTTGATTTGAAACTGTTACATCCTTGTATCATAACTTAGTCATTAGGTAAAATCTAGGTCTTAGAGAAATTCCTGGAAATTGTACTTGACCCTACTGAATCCTGCCTGATTCTTTTGCATATGCATAGGTTGCTGAGATGAGACAAGAACTAGTTCAGCTGCAGCCCAAACTGGAAGAGGCTAAAGTGGAAAATGCAAACATGATGAAGGTAGAGTTATACAGATATAACTTTGTGGCTTTTCATGTAAGTATGTGTGTACTGATGTCACTGATATGTGACTTTCAGAAAGTAAGAGTTGAGGCTTTTAAGCTCAGTTCCTGTTTACAAGAGTTTGCAGTATTGTGAAACTTGACTTTATTTATGCTTATATCCTTAGAACCAAAAGAAAATTACATTCTTGCTCTATGATACAACATAAAGCCTACTCATGTGGGTTTTTTTTCCTTAGATAATAGAAATAGAATCTGCAGAAGTAGAAGAAAAAAGGAAAGTTGTAAAAGTGGATGAAGAAATTGCTACAGAAAAAGCTGAAGAAGCTCAAGCATTGAAAAATGAATGTGAGAGTGACCTGGCACAGGCAATACCTGTCCTGGAGGCTGCAATTGGTGCTCTTGACACTTTGAAGGCAAGCTGATCCAAACTCCAGCATTTGAAAGTGTTCTTTAACTCTTCCGTTTATTTGGGAATGATTGCACTAAAATGAAAATAATTAAAGTGTTACATTTCCTCGATTTTGGCAAAGGAGAGGCCTTGCACAGTTAATGTTCAGCCCATTTCCTCTTATGTACTCAGAATATTGAGCACTTAAAAAACTGTTTATTTACAGAAAAGCCCACTTGTGGGAAAAGTAACCAAAACCTGAGATGACCAACACTGGTATCAGCTGAATTTTCTCTTTCAGCTGAGTTAGTGTTGGCCACCAATGTGTAACACAGCATTTGTTTGTGACTAAGGATTCTCTGGATCTTTGGTTTGAACGTTTTGTCCTTGTCATGACTTACATAGGATCAGAAAGCTGTATTGTTGAGAAAGTCTTGCAGGAATTTAGTATACTAAGAGGCATTTTAGTAGTAGTTTAAAAGAATACAAGATGTCTTAGATGGCACAGAAGTGTATCAAAAATATTCTGACATGGACTTTTCAAAACATAACTTTATTTAATCATAGGTAGGATGCAATGATGCGTAGGATACATTGGTGGATACTGTTAATTGTTATATATAGAGAGTGTTTATATATATATATATACTTTATATATATGTAACAATTATATATATAACAATTATATATTACACTGTCTCATCCTTTCTAAAAGTCCTCTATTACCAGTTACATTCATTGGTAATGGTGTTATAATTCCTCTTTGTTTCTCTCAGTTCATTTATTGACTGGTGAGAAAGACATAATGCTTGTTATAATTTTCTACATGTATTTTTTATTTTAGCCTTCTGATATAGCAGTTGTCAAAACAATGAAAAATCCTCCAGCTGGTGTCAAACTTGTCATGGCTGCTGTGTGTGTCATAATGGGAAAAAAACCTGAGAAAATTGCAAATCCTTCAGGGTCTGGAGGCAAGGTAAAATGGCAGTTGGAAATAAAAATGTAGTTCATGTTCTTCTCAACACCTGTGCAATAAACAAGATCCCCCAAGGTCCATTAAAGTAGGCAACTACTTATGGCCTCTGTCCATCATTCTACTGAAAACTTTCAGAATTCCCTGCTTTCCAAATTTTGTAATGTGCCGAGAGAACACATTTCATTTGCTTGACTCATATATTGATAACAGATAATACATAACTTCCCAGGGACCCCGTTTACATTTTGACTTTAAGTATGATTTGAAGGAAATGTTTGATCTGGTGAACTTTTTTTGCTTTATTATTTATCTCAAGGAGATACAAGGTCATTGGTATGAGAGATGCATGAGTTCGAATTGAAAGAGGTTTGTAATTTGTTGTTTGTGTGTATGTTTTAAAGCCTGAAAAGGTATTTCTTACTGTGTTCTGTAGATTTTGGATTACTGGACTACAAGCCAGAAAATGCTTGGCAACATCAATTTCTTAAGGGAGTTGAAAAGCTGTTCCGAGAGCCCTCTTCCAGTAAGGCTTTTCCAGTGATTTTTACCATGTAAACACCTTCTTGCAGGGGAAAAAAAAAATTAGAAAATACTGTATTGGAGACCTCATTTGTTCAATCCAGTCAGCTTCTGTTATCACCAGGCATCTTTACAACGTGATGAGGTATCTCTGTAGAATGGGTGGAGTTGTGGCAAGTGAGCCAAACTTCCTCAGGGTGAACCTTGTATGTGACATCTCAGGAGGGTCCCCAGGGCAGTGGGCACAGCACCAAGGCTACCAGAGTTCATGAGGCACTGGGACAACGTTCTCAGGCACATGGTGGGATTTTTGGTGTTGTCCTGTACAGAGCCAAGAGATGGAATCAATGACCCTTGTGGGTCCCTTCCCGTATTCCATGACTCTGTGAGTGGGAACAGTGTACATGATAATTTCTCAAAATGTTCTTCCAGCCTCTGGCACTTTAAATGAAGGGCTTCCAAAGCTTCTTGTGTTTAGTACCTTTCAGTGGATCTCTCTTGTGTAATTTCTCTAGTCCTCTTGAGCT
Source organism: Oxyruncus cristatus (assembly GCA_013399855.1). Lineage (NCBI taxonomy): Eukaryota > Metazoa > Chordata > Aves > Passeriformes > Cotingidae > Oxyruncus > Oxyruncus cristatus. The sequence continues at coordinate 572,353 of VXAY01000232.1, forward strand.
CATGTAAACTTTATGGACTACAAGACCTTTTTACAGAGCATTCCAGAAGGCTACTTGAAGTGGCATGGAGCTGTTTCCTTCTGTTTCTTCTGAACCTGCATCCTTTGAACCTCATTTCACATGTTCTGCTTTGGGGGATAATTGGGGGTTTTTTTGGAATCAGTGAACATTTGATCCATGTCCAAACCTTTAATGCCTTTTTTTTTTTTTTGCTAGTTTTCCCGAATCAATTATTCAGCATTATAGACCCTTTTACCTGCCCATTGGTGCCTTTTTTTAATGTCTGTTTCTAACTGTATTATTTTGATTGGCTGAATGATGACAAAATGGCTGATTTTTTTTTTTTATTATACTGGAAGATGTACAATAAATGCAAACATATTCTCTCAAAGAGAACTCTCTGCTATCCAAGAGTGTGATTCTTGCCATTTGCCAAGTTCATTGAAAATTGAGTATGCTTTGCCCTTTATAAAACTGGTCTCCAAATTTAGATTTTGTCTTAAGTTGGTAGAAATACATTTTTATAATGATCTCCAACAGTTGTCTTGAGAAAAAGATAGCAAATAATGCAATGAATGTACTCTACATGAGGGAGAGCATAAAATAAGGCTTCTATGTGACTGTAATGCTCTTAGCACTTAGGGAGCTGCCATATGGAAGATGCAGTAGATGCATGATTATAAAGGCTAAGGACAGGATTAGGACGAAAACGGGAAAAAAACCCACAAATAACAACAGGAAGACCGAAAAAAAAAAATTAGCAGTGGTTTCTCCAATAGTTAATACTGAAAGATTCTCTCCTACCTCACTGTGTAGAGAAATGACCATCAGTCAGTTTGATTTCCAAGTGTCAGCCTCGAGACTTTGCTGAGCTCTGATGCTTTCCCTTCCCAGGAAGGTGTCATGCAGAAGATTCGGACTGAATACTTGACTAATCCAGAGTTTGATCCACAAGTGGTGGCTAAAGCTTCCTCGGCAGCAGAGGGTTTATGCAAATGGATTAAGGGAATGGAAGTGTATCACAGGGTGTCAAAGGTGAGTTTTTGATCCCAGTCCCTCAGTGCTATGGAACCCTCCCTTTGCTCAGTATGTTCACCGTAAGCATTGTATTTGATATTCAGTTACAAAAACATACCCCAAGCATTTGTGTCTTTGTTGTAATTGAGTAGGAGATTGAACCCAAGAAGGAGCGTTTGAGAGTGGCCGAGGAGTCCTTGGCAGAGACAATGACACTCTTGAATCAGAAGAGGGAAGAACTTGCAGCAGTTGAAGGTCGTTTGGCTGCTTTGGAACAAACCTTCACTGAGAAGACTGAAGAAAAGGCTCGTTTAGAATTCCAGGTTGATCTGTGTGCCAAAAAGCTGGAACGAGCAGAGAAGTTGATTGGAGGCCTTGGTGGAGAGAAAACAAGGTCAGGTTAAAGTTCAAATGTCAGATTTAACAACCACTGTGGGAATAGAATTTGAATTTCTGTTCTCTGAGCCTTTGATGCTGTATATCTGTCTGAGGACTGTACTGCTTAAGAGTGTCTGGGACCTTAAAATATTCCTAATTGTTTGTGATGTAAAAATATGGGCAGCAACATCAGGAGAATTGGAGAGAAATTCCTCAACATGAGAATAAAGTACTTAAATGAGATTTTTATGTTCTCTACCTGAAGTTGAAAAATAACAACAAACAGTTGTTTTAACATCAGTGTCACTAATGTGGAGGTTGCAGCACCATTTTTTTCTGTGTATTCTGCTTGTCATAGATGGGATAAAGCTGCAAAAGATCTTCAAGAGGAATATGATAATCTGACAGGTGATGTTCTGGTATCAGCTGGTGTAATAGCATATCTGGGAGCTTTTACTGCTGCATTTCGACAAGAATGTACCAAAGATTGGAGCAAACTGTGCCAGGTTAGAAGGTTATCTTAGATTTAAATAAGTGCTTGTTTTTCTTCAGACTGCTGCAAAAGGCTTCAACAATGCCTTATCATTTATTTAATGTTAGCCTAGTAAGCCCCATTAAGACCAATGGGATCAATTCTGCTGATCCAATATTCTTTGGATTTGAATTTAATGAAATCAGTGCATTTACACTTACAGTAGCATGTCAGAAGCGAGAGCACATCATGGACTTTGTAAGGCTTAATTATTGCTTAAGTAAAATCTCAGCATTTTCTGTATTTGGCCTTTAAATGAAAGAATTACATTTAAAATGCATTTATGTGTAATATGAAAGAGTTTCTGTAACTTACACCGTCACTTATTTGTGTCTTAATTAAATGGCTGATTATTCTGTTTACAAAGGGATAGTTCCAACAGAGTTATACAAATGCCATAATTCATAAATCAAGTGATTTGGAGTCACTTATTGTGACTTTAAACAGTAAAAATCAACACTGGATTGCTGTAGTGAGTTAATGGAAGATACATGAATTAGATGATTTCCAGCTCTGTAAGAGTTTCTTAAGGCAATACATTGTCAAAACTTTATGTCACGAAATCCCCACATTTAAAATGTACCAAAAACTGGAGAAATCAAGAGAGAGTAAATATTCAGTGGGGAAATGTAGTTAGTTATTGAAACCGTGGGTTTTATTTTTCCCAGGATTTTTGCTTATACGTGACCTACTTCAGACTCATAAAAGGAAATGCACATTGTCACTTTGGATTGGAGTGGCACATAACAAAATATGTAAAGAAACAGAATAAAGAGAAATGGGGTTTTCTTTTTTCTTTTCTCTTTTACAGGAGAAAAATATCCCTTGTTCTGAGGATTTCTCTCTGAGTCAGAACCTTGGTGACCCAATAAAAATCAGAGCCTGGAATATTGCTGGTTTGCCAACTGATGCGTTTTCTGTAGACAATGGGGTCATTGTTGACAATTCAAGACGTTGGTAGGTGACAAAAAAGTTTAATTTTCAAATCCAAACAAGTTTCTCCTGTTTTAGAGAAAGAAAACTAGACATCTGGAGACAATCCAGCTTTCACAGAGCAACACAACTGAAAACAGGAGTGAAATCTGTATATCCCTCTCCTGTGAAGTGTAAGAGGGATAACACTTGGAGATTTGTACATGCAGGTGAAAGCTTTCCTCTCAGGAGAAGCAGTGCTCTTGGATACAGTTGTTGGGGGGTTTTCCCTTTTTAATATTTTTTTATAAATTTTACCTTGTTACCAGAATAATCTGTTTTAAAATTGCACTGAAATTCTCTTTCTTTACATGTTCAATGGTAGGGTTTAGGTTAGGTACGTTGAAGGGTCCAGATCCCCCAGTCACATAGGGTTCTTACAGTTACAGAGTTATCAGACGAGAATTTTATCTTTTATAGGCATTTTTTTTTTGTGGGAAACTCACGTCTATATAGAAAGGATTCTTTTAGGACCTTTCAGAACTTTTTTCTTTTTAGAATTCCAATTGAAATACTATTTCAAAGGTGATATGTATTGCATTATGTGAAAACTTGTGTTATCTGTAAATAATCTGCACTCAGTGAAAACATGAGAATATAGAACTTTCTAGTAATGTTCTTGTGATCTGTGTTCACTTAAGAATTAGTCTTCGTGACAGATTCAGATTCCTTTCAGGTTGACAATGTGTAATTCCATTTTTAGAATATTGCTTAGTTCTCTGGAGGTGCAGTTAGAGGAAGTGTTTGGTATCTCTTATGCCTGACTAATTAAAATATATACATATAGACGAAAGCAGAACATGCAAAGGGGGACAAATCTGTTGAACAAAATTAAAATATTATCACCTTTACCTGCCCCCCTTACATTTCTAGTCTTATACTGGTGGAAATACCAACATCTCAGATTAAATTCCAAATAATTGCTCACTTTTATTTTTTTAAAGTGAAGGAACAGATGAGAAGGAACTAAACATTTGTAAAAAATTATAGATTCTAAATATTGAGAATTCCAGAGGAGAGGCAGAACAAGATTTTACAAGAATTCTGCCTTATGGTGTATTTTATGAAAAATGTTATAAACATTTTTTATTGCAACTTTTGAAATTGTTTTTGCTATTGCTTTTCAAATGATGATGAAATACCTGCACATCCATTTTATGCTGCTCTCTTAAAACAACATAATCAAAATTGTATCACTTCTTCTTCGACAACCTGACACGGAAAGGTGTGAAATCGTTTAAAATTTTGAAAGACCCTTGCAAGCACTGAGAAATGTTCTCCTGTGTTCTAGGCCATTAATGATTGATCCTCAAGGGCAAGCAAATAAATGGGTCAAGAATTTTGAGAAGGAAAACCGTCTGAATGTTATCAAGATCAGCGACACGGATTATATGAGAACCGTGGAGAACTGCATCCAGTTTGGGACCCCACTGCTGCTGGAAAACGTTGGAGAGGAACTAGACCCATCTCTTGAGCCTCTGCTGCTTAAACAGACCTTTAAACAAGGTACGGCAACGTTAATTTTGAACCTGAAGTCGATTTCGTTCCTGCCCAGCTCATAGTCTCTGGTGCTGTCTGATGGTTGCCACGTTGCTCTCTGCCTCAGTGCTGCCTGTGGCAAGAGAAGGGGAATTTCACAGCAGCCTCAAGTTTTAGTTTTTTAATAATTGTCATTCCTGTCTACCACAACAGTGGTTTTATATGAAAACCTTCACCTTGTCACTACAGGAGACTAAGTAAACTCTGCAAATGGAACATTGTCAATGAAATTGTTTTGCTTGTTCATTTTTGTGTGTTTTAGGCTTATACTAATATTTACTAAATGCTTCACAAATCAAGAAAAGCTGCCCAGGCCTTTTGCTTAAGGCACAATTTTCCTGTCTCTGACTCTTGCTAAGTAGCTATGAATTTGGTTTTCAACTTTTATTTTCCTCCTGTAAAATGACAGAAAAGTGCAGATAAAGACAAATACGTTTTCTTTCCTTCTTACATAGTTTATCTTTACTGGTTTCCATGTTCATAATTCAAAAATAAAGGAAAGTAAAGCTCAAACACTTTATTTTTTTCTCCTTTTTTTTTTTTTGTAGTTTCCTCTTTCAGGCAGGTAACTCAAGGAAAGAGTAGTCTGTAAGAATAGAGTATTTGAGAATAATTCCACGACACTCTGTTACCATCTCTAGTTTTATTTTGTATATGCAAATTGACAATACAGTAGTCATTGGATTGACTTGATTTCACCTGCTAAGAGTAAAATGTGGCCCCACTGAATTCACTGAGAATTTGTCAGATTATCAGATTTATTTATTTATTTTTACTTCTCAGGATATTTATCACTGACAAGAAATTTGCTTTTATTTCATGAAAAAAGTTGGGGTTTTTTTCCCGTAAATAATTGGAGTAGGAAAGGTTTTTTAACGTTTCTCCTCTTAATTTTAGGAGGCATGGAGTGTATCAGGCTTGGTGAGTCCGTTATTGAATATTCCAGTGATTTCAAGTTTTTTATTACCACAAAACTAAGAAATCCACATTATATGCCTGAACTTGCTACAAAAGTTTTATTACTGAATTTTATGATAACACCAGAGGGACTTGAAGACCAGTTGCTGGGTATTGTCGTAGCAGAGGAGAGGTAAGTCTCTCTTTATGTCAAACAACCATTGAATTTTTTTATGTCATAATTCCAAGGATATGAGAGATTAATTTATTGCATAGCAAAATGAATGTTATGTGGTGTAAATGTTGCTCAGTAACAGCTTTAAAAAGATAATTAAAAGTTTGTTAGGGAAACAGATTGTCGTGTTTACTGTGGGGTAGGTAAATACTGCAGATGTGAAATCGTTGTTTTTTCGTGGCAATTTTCTCCTGAAATATTCCTTGAATATTAGAAAACTATGCAAACATTATTTGAAGTTTAAATCATTATTCTCGTTTTGGCAATGTGTCAGAGCTGCCAGACAAGGATGAAGAATTATGAGATTTAATTTTGTGTGAAATAAACGCAAAGTACCTCTCAAAGTGATTATGGGTCATATTGGAACCCTCACAGAGATACAGAGAAGTAGCATCTGGGTTGTACAGACATGTCTGTGCAATTGGGCTAAACTCTGTTTGCTAAAAAATGTGTTTGCAGCAGTAAAGTGGTTCTAGATATTCCATGGTGTTTTTTCAGGCAGCAGGGATAGGACAAAGGAAAAGTAGGATGGCTTGTCTTTTGCAAAATGCTGGGATGTTAGAGATTAGACCTTTAGACTGTTCCATTAGACTGAATGGAAGTAAATCTTTACTCACAATCATAAATAGATGTCGAACAGCAAAGTCTTATTTAAACTGAAGAGAATATTCACAAATACTTCCCGTAGAAAGAGGGAGTCATTTTCATGGGCTTCTTTTGCAGGCAGTGGAAGATGAGCATTGACTGATTTTGGTGGTTTTCTTCATTAGGCCAGATTTAGAAGAGGAAAGAAATGCTCTCATCGTTCAGTCTGCAGCCAATAAAAAGAGTCTAAAAGAAATTGAGAAGAAAATTTTAGAAACTTTACATTCATCTGAAGGGGATATTCTGGAAGATGAAACTGCCATCCAGGTCTTGGATTCTGCTAAAGTAATGTCTAATGAGATCACAAAAAAACAGCAGGTAAGGAGAATGTATGTGTGCTTTCCTTAACAACACTTAGAAATTAAATGTTAAATTTGCAGCTGGTAGAAGGACTCTGAGTTAGATGCACAGCCCAAGGAGCAGTTCTGTACTTGTGAAATATGAAGATAAATAAAACAGGATCCATTCTAGAATCTTCACAGTAGTTTATTCTGTCATTAATTTCAATGTTTTAAAGCATCTGTACTTGTAAGACCTGAGTGAAAAGTATTAAATTCTGAAGTTAAGGTAACATGTTAAGATAAAAGAAGGAACTACTTTTTTAAAACAGAAAGTTACTCAAGAAGACATTTGTAATCAGTCATTAGGCTAATACAGATACGGGAGATTCTTTTGTTATTCTCAATGCATAAAATACCAGATGAAGTCAGTGAGAGCTAAATAATACCGGTAAGAGAAAAAAGGTTTTTTTTCTTTACATTTCTTAATTACTATAGATTTAACACAAATCAAATATTAGTGTTTTCTTTAGGCTGTTGTTTGTTTTACTGGTATTTGTTAATGACTATCAAATGTAATCTCAGAATTTGTCTGATAGTCAGATACAATTGGTCATATTTTTGAATATTGCAGATAGACTGATACTTTTGATGCATGGAAACTGTTATGCCTCCTTTGTTTTCATTATTGCCCTGTAGAACAGGTAAATAGATCGGGCAGTGGCAGGACCAACCCAGCAGAGGCATCACCTACTTGATGGTGCCTTCTGCAGCATGGAACTTGCCTTACTCTGGTGTTACAAAGTGCTGCATAGAACTATTTCAGTAGTGTCGTTAGGTAGTAACATCTTTGTGCAAACAATATTGAAAGCTGTTCTCTGACCCCCACTCTTGACCTTCAGGTTGCAGAGAAAACGGAGCAGAAGATTGCGGAGTCGCGGGAGGCCTATCGGCCCGTGGCACAGCACTCGGCCGTGCTGTTCTTCAGCATCGCAGACCTGGCCAACATCGACCCCATGTACCAGTACTCCCTGAGCTGGTTCGTCAACCTCTTCATCCACTCCATTCATGACAGGTAAAGAGGGTCTTCCTGATGGAAAATGAGGTGTTTTCATTTTCTTCTTATCTCTCCATTTGGAAACCATTTAACTCCTGAAACGCAGGCTTTTGAGGCAAAATATGATTTGTTAATGAAGTAATTGCTCTTTTTAGTTACCATTTAAGTGAATCATGGACTGTAAGCACGTGCTGTATTTAACTATTTTAAAGAACAGACTTATAGAAAAGATAAGCTCTGGCTCTGAACTGGGCTCCATTATGAACACTGAGTGCCACCACTTAGCTGTGGTAAATTGATTTCAGCTCATTATTTTGCTTGGGACTTTCAAAAGTTTTGTGAGACATGAGCTGTAATTGAAATTTTGGGGAAATTGGTATCTAAGTCCCTTGTGGAACACATGGGTCTAAAATATATCCTGCACAGCCCTAAATAGATTGAGATTTCTTAACTCATTGCCTCTTTTTCAATTTGAAGTCTCAGTTTCTCCCTTCTTTTCTTTTTAGTAATAAATCCAAAATGTTGAAGAAGCGACTTCAGTACCTGAATGACCACTTCACATACAACCTGTACTGCCAAGTGTGTCGCTCCCTGTTTGAGACGGACAAGCTGCTCTTCTCGTTCCTGCTCTGCTGCAACCTGCTCATGTGAGATAAGTTTGGGGAAGTCTCTTAGTAACAGAAACTAATGATTTTCTTATCATGGAAATGGTGCTGAATAGGTGGCATGTTCTTGTACATATTGATAATAATGCCTTTGGAGTAAGGTCATGATTATTTTGGGTTTTCTAATACATGTAATATCTACAAGTGAAAGAGTGTGTGAGTGCATTTATCACTACTGCAGGACGCATTATGGAAAGAATGTTCCTGTTCTCATTTAAATCAATGATTTTGTCAATGATACATCTTTGACTGCCTTTAAAGGACCTTGGGTAGTGTTTCATAGCATCCTCATGTCAGAAACAATTGCTGTTATTTAAGAACACATTTTAGAAAGCAATTTTAGGCAGTAAAATGCAATGCTGACAACTTCTAGGCTTTTGTCTATGTCATTTTTTCTCTTCTCTCTCTTATTCTGGCACACATCATGGGATCTCAGATGTAGTCTTCTCCTTTCCACAAGCTTTTTAGATTTGTCTTCCTGAATTTTTGTAATTTTATGTGAAGACATCACGAAAGGAATAAGTTCAAAATTGCACAACCATAATGTGCATACTTACTTAATTACAATGTGTATTGTCTGTACGTGGGCCATTCTTCCTGGGCCAATTTGTAAAGCTACTCTATTCCCAGAACATGATATTTTCTATAAAGCCTTTAAAAATCAGGAGTAATTGCACTTTTAAAAAACAAATAAGCAGATACTTGGAAAAATGCTTCACCGAAAGGGTTGTCAAGCCCTAGAATGGACTGCCCAGGGCAATGGTGGAATCACTGTCCCTGGAGGGATTTAAAAGCCATGTGGATGTGGATTAGTAGTGGCTTGGCAACGATGGAGGAGCAGTTGGACCTGATGATCTTAAAGGTCTTTTCCAACTTAAACAATTATTTGATTCTAAGATTTACCTCTTGAGACTCTTACCATAGTCTTAATCAGACATTTTTGCCATAGTTTTGTAACTAGATAGAATACTGAGATCTGATCTCAGCTGTTACTGCAGTAGAAGCATTACTAAGTGGCAGTGAAGTGCAATTAATTTTAAACAACTGTTTTCATTATGTAAAATTGTATCTCTATTGCTGAATATCTTTTTCTCTTTTTTTTTTTTAACATAGGGCTAATAATGAAATGCAACGTCAAGAGTTTATGTTCTTACTGACTGGGGGTGTGGGTCTCAAGAATGAGTATCAGAATCCAGCTCCATCTTGGCTGTCAGACAAGAGCTGGGATGAATTATGTCGTGCAAGTGAAATGCCAGCTATGGAAAGACTGAGGTATAGTAAAATATTGATGTCAATTGGCCTTAATTGGTTTTGACCAACACGTATGTAACATGCTGAAAGAAATGTTTGCAGTACATTTTCTAAATCAGTGCCAGAATGGCACCAGGGTAAAACCAGCCCCTTTTTTCACCATTATGTTTTCTTCACTTATTTCAGTGAGTCATATCATTAAGTATAATATTATTTCATTAAACTCCTTTTCTACACGGAGGCCTAAAGAAACTTTTCTTTTAGAATGCCTCTGTGGTAGACTGATGGTTTTAAGGGATCAGGGAATGCTGGAGCAGAATTCCAGTGCAGTTCTGGGGAAGGAGTTTTTCTGGTAAAACCTGATCTCCTGAAATAAGTAGAATTTCACCCTGGGTTTCATTAAAATTTAACACTAAAGCATGGTTGTGCAAGTCTTGCATATAAATAGCTGAGTGCAAATATTTGGTGTGTTTGGATCTGAGTGCAGAAACACTGCTCTGTTAGAAGAAATTGTTTGAGGCGTTTGGTGTTTCAGCCTCTCTGGAGTTTTAGTAACAATGTCTAGGATGATCCAGCCTCTAAATAGCCTGAGAGTTGTCCATTGCAGAGGAGTACTCTGCATCTTGTGTGAAGGAAAACACATTTGTTTCCCTAGTTGAACTGCATGGTGATTTTCTTCAGTTAAAGTGTAGTGTTTTCCTGAAATACTGGAGGTGGACAATTCACCCAGACCTATGAAGGTCCAAGCAGTGCTGGCCAGAGAAAGGGACAGAACTTATTGTCAACTTGGAATCCCTCAGGTGGAGTCTGTTGGCAGCAGCATGCGGGGATTGGTGGGAGGAGATTTTTTCACCATTCGCCATGGAGCAGCTCAACTGTTGGATTATATTTTGATGTAGATGTGAAGTGGCTTATATGACAATACAATGTGATCGGCCTTTGATAAACATTAAACAAAACAAAAAATCCAGATATTTAGAGTAACTGTGGGGGGTTTTCTCTCTAGGAGTCACGTCTCTGAAAATATAGAAGAATGGCAAAAAATTTACGACAGCAAAGAGCCTCAAAGCTTTCCATTACCAGAAGAATTGGATAATACATTAACTGAATTACAAAAGATTATAGTTCTTCGGTGCTTAAGACCAGACAAGGTAAAATGATCCGTTTTGGAGTGTTTGCAGACTGTACCATGCTTTGTGGCATAGTTTGCAGTGGCTGTTGCAATAATGAATCTGCTTGTCATCATATTTTACTAAGAAAATCAATGCTGTTTTTATTTTTCAAGTGAGCAATACAAACACCACAAATATCACCTGAGAACTGTTGTCTGACATTATTTAATCTATGTTTATGTTAATGGTTTGCATTTGCCTTTTTTTTTTTTTACTAGATTAGTCCAGCTATAACAACGTTTGTTACAGATAAACTGGGGAAGAAATTTGTTGAGCCACCACCTTTTGATCTATCAAAAAGTTACTCAGATTCGAATTCTACAATCCCCCTAATATTTGTGCTGTCTCCAGGAGCAGATCCCATGTCTAGTAAGTACACACAGAAAGGGAAAACAGTATTGTAGAACAGCTTTAGGGACCTGAAATTCCCCTTCAATACACCAGGGAGATTATTTTGCACTTTCTGCAAGTAGATTTGAATGAATCATGTCCCACTGGTAAAATTCTGTGCTCCCTAAACATGAGAATTTTTTAACAAAACAGTAATAGAAGTTTTTAAATATATTATTTTCTTATTTTTTATTTTTTAAATATATTATTTTCGACTTCTTTTTCATGAAGAAATGTTCAAATCTTGTGCTTCCTGTTCAAGGCCTCCTGAAACTGGCAAATGACAGAGAGATGGTGGGAGACAAGTTCCAGTCCATCTCATTAGGGCAAGGACAAGGACCTATAGCTACAAGAATGATTGAAACAGCAATGGAAGAAGGAACCTGGGTTTGTCTACAAAATTGTCATTTAGCTGTCTCCTGGATGCCAATGCTGGAGAAAATATGTGAGGAGCTTAACAGTGAAAAATGCCATCCAGACTTCAGACTTTGGCTTACAAGTTACCCTTCACCAAAGGTATGTGCACCGCCCAGCATTCTGTACTTGGGGAAAGGAAAAGTTGATGGCATTTTGAGGGAATATTTATATGCCTGAAGGAGCTGATAATGCAGAACTTCTCTGAAATACAAGGAGGCTTTGAAGAAATAATTAAATCAATAGAGGACATTTAAAAATAATTATAAATATAATAATCTCAAATTTCCTTTGTGATATTTTGGTACTGTAATGTGTGATGTTTTGTGTATTTTTGCTATCACCAAGTTTTTCTTTCACATAAATGCAAAAATTCAATCTTGCTTTTTATTTGTGATGTAATGAAGACCTTGAAAACATTTTAAACTACAGGTTTGTTACTTCCAGCAAAGTCTTTCTTGATGCATTGGAGACTATTTTATAAGCTGTCGTTCTTTAAAATGTTATTCTGGCAGATAATTGCTTATGCAACGAACACAGATTAATAATATATTCTTAATTTAGCATCTATTCCACACTTTCTGAATGCAGTTTTGCTGGGTTTTACTTCTAGTTCCCAGTAACCATTCTGCAGAATGGAGTGAAGATGACAAATGAACCTCCTACTGGTCTCCGGTTAAACCTGCTTCAATCATTTCTCTCTGATCCTATTTCTGATCCTGTGTTCTTCTCTGGATGCCCTGGAAAGGAGCTGGTAATGTGCCCATCTCTTGAGAAGTTTTTGGATTTGTGGTTTGTTTGGTTGGGTTTTTTTTAATCCACAGATAAATTGACTTCTGTCCAGTGAACATTATAAGCTACATTTTTTACTATGATTGTGAGTTTAGGTTTTGCAACTATAAAGGTGATTAGCTGAGAATTCCCTCTGCCAGGTCGTTTCACATGGCAATAATTCAAATGGTTTCTTAGGCTTTATTAAATCACTTGCCTGTTACACACACATGAGCTCTGAACAATGATGTTTCTATGATTATTGAGATGGGAAGCACTGAGGAGACCTTTTCTTGCTCCCAGGGACCAAGTACTACAGTGCCGATGTGTCTTATTGATACCTGAGCTAATCATTACCTCAAAGGAATGAAAACCAGTCAGAGATGTGGGTTATCTATATACATAGGATATATCTATATATATCTAAGGACTCACATTAAAAAATACATCTGTATTTTTTGTTTGTCTAATGAGCCTTAAAAATAAATATCTGGTGCTATTTGATTTCTGGTGAAGTCAGTTGCCCTTTTCATGGAAGAATGTAATGGCACTTGAGGAACTGGCTAAAGGTGCTTGCCTGTGTGGGAACAGTGTGTGTTCCTGTTCCCAGGGCACAGAACCACAGAGCCCTTCCTTGTACTGAGACAGAGAGTGGTTCTCACGTGGTGTTCTCTGGCCAGGTTATACACCAGCAGGAGCTACAGCTATTTAATAATCACTAGTCAATAATGCTTTGTTCTTTCGCTTTTCTCAAAGGTGTGGGAGAAACTACTCTTTGGAGTTTGTTTTTTCCACGCTCTTGTTCAGGAGAGGAGAAAGTTTGGGCCTCTCGGTTGGAATATACCCTATGGATTTAATGAGTCAGACTTGCGGATCAGTATCAGACAGCTCCAGGTAAAATCATGGATTGCTCCCTGTAACTTTGGCCTTGGGAAGCCCAGCTGGTAGTCAGAAGGAGCAATACAACTGAAGTTACATCAAATGTTCATAGATATTAATGACTTCAGCTGTAAAGGCAAGGAATATCAATCATGTTATAAATATATTCAAAATTACAAATAAAATAAGAGATTTGTTCTTCATGAGATTTAGATTCCTATAGACATGAGGAATATAATAAGTGTATATGAGTTTTATCAAAGTTAAAATGTCATATATAAGAGCTCACTGTGCTTTAAGTAGTACCATGTCACCTGTTATGGTGCTTTGTAGGAGGAAATATTTTTTTGGTTAGTTAACAGAACCTCAGACTACTCTCCTTCCCCCAGATGAAATGGTGAACACTACTTGACCTTGAATCTTCTGTAGGCACTGTGTAGAAAAGTCAGGAGAGTTAAAACTGAATTACAGAAGTTAAGGCTGAACATCCAGAAAAGTTAACAAGATGATAATGAAAGAGATCAGAGGGTACTGAAGTCTGGAAAAAAAATTAAGTGAAATGCACCTTCGTTTATGACAGAAAATTGTCCATCTAGAATGTTTAGACTGGCAAAACCATCCACTTGTAAATAATTCAAGAATGACTTGGATGGCTGAGTAATTTTGATATCTGTAAGAGGCTTTTACTACCAACTCCTCTTTATTTTAAATAGTATTTTTACCTGGAAAATTAAAAAAAAAAAAGATTTCCTAATTTGAATTTCCAACACTTAAAGAGAAAAGTCCATAAACTGCAGCTTTGCACATGCTGTAGCTGCCAACCTTCTAGTCTGTTAGGTCACACTGTTCTGCAGATCTTCATAGAATCAGATGGGTTGGAAAGGACCTCTGAGATCATGAAGTCCAACCCTTGACCCAACACCACCGCGGTTACCAGACTATGGCACTAAGTGCCACGTCCACCCTCATCTTGAAAACCTCCAGGGATGGAGAATCCACCACTTCCCTGGGCAGCCCATTCCAATGGCTGATTACCCTCTCTGTAGAGAATTTCTTTCTAATATCCAGCCTAAACCTCCCCTGGCACAGTTTAAGGCCATGCCCTCTTGTCTTCCTGCTGGTTGCCTGGGAGAAGAGACCAACTTCCCCCGGCTACAACCTCCTTTCAGAGAGTTGTAGTGAGCGATGAGGTCTCCCCTGAGCCTTCTCTTCTCCAGGCTAAACAACCCCAGCTCCCTCAGCCTCTCCTCACAGGACTTGTGCTCAAGTCTCTTCACCAGCCTGGTTGCTCTTCTCTGCACCTGCTCCATCACCTCAATATCCTTCCTGGTATTGTCTTGCAAGTCTCTGCAATCACCCATGTCCCCTGTTTCAGCTGTTCATCAATGAATACAGCCACGTTCCTTTTGAGGCCGTCTCTTACCTGACTGGGGAGTGTAACTATGGAGGCCGAGTGACAGATGACTGGGACAGGCGTTTGCTGCTGACGATGCTGGATGACTTCTACAATCCAGACATCATTGAAAATCCCCGCTACACTTTTTCTCCCAGTGGCAACTATTATGCTCCACCGAAAGGCACCTATGAGGAATACATTGAGTTTATTAAGGTAAAAAGTAGCAGCAAGCTTTGGAACTGTTACAATGATGAAGCACAAAGACAGCAATGCTTAAGGGCTTCTCTGCCTTGGAAAGGTGGTTCTGCAGCACAATAAATTGTGCGCTCGGCTTCTTGCCTAACACCCCTGTATGATCCCTGCCATGATCTACAATGTTTCTGAGAGGGAATCAGTAAGTAGGTAGGAAGACCTATAGCATAAATAATTGAGAATTCCTTGGAAACATCTTTCTATATGAGAGGTGATGGCTCTATCACCAGCAAATGTCTGGAAATACCTGCCCATAAGGTCCTTATCCACCTGCAGTTAAGTCAGTGGTAGTTTCTCACTTAACTTTTAAAGAAACCTTGGGTCTGATTCCTAGTGTGCTGCTTTATCTCATGCAGATGTTTATTATTTTGTCCTAGAGTCTTCCCTTTAGTCAGCAACCAGAGATATTTGGCTTGCATGACAATGTGGATATTGCAAAAGATCTTCAGGAAACTAAGACCCTCTTTGAGTCTCTGCTTTTAACACAAGGAGGAGGCACTCAGGGAACTTCTGGGGGAGGTGACAGCACCCTTTATGCAATTGCAGATGACATTCTCGGCAAGGTATTGTATTATACAAACGACTTCCATTTATCTTTTTACAAAGCAGAAATTCCTAAACTACAATCTTGAGAATCAAATAGATTTCCTGTTGGAAGAAAAACCTTCTGGGAAGAATTTAGTGGATTGTGCAAGTAAGAACTGGTGTGGCTGACGCACACCACAGCCATATTGCAGTTGAAAGAAGTTTTATTAAAGAGGTAGAATACAGGAGAAAGAGAAAATAGAGAAAGAGAACTTTAAAGAACAGTTGATTCATTCACATGAACAGGTTTAAAATTATTAAATTGAATGGGGTTCATAACTTTTCATTATATTAAAAATTCTAAGTGGTTTTTAAGAGATGAACATGAAAAAAACTGTAATTTTTACTTGGATTGAACTACTGAACACTGTATTGATAGGATACTAATCAGAAAGTTTAGTGGTATTATTGCTCTGCAAATATTCACATTTGCATACCTTGAATGATGAAAACCATTGCATAATGATATATGGAATGATTTTCAAATATGTTGTCCTTTACAGCTTCCAAACGATTTTGACATTGAAAGTTGCCTACTTAAATATCCTGTGAAATATGAAGAAAGTATGAACACTGTGCTGGTGCAAGAAATGGAAAGATTTAACAAGTAAAAATGTTCTATTTTGTTATAATTCTTTTTGCAGGAAAAATTTCCTGTGATTCATACACTGTAAGCTCTGTTGTGTGAAATATTTCATTTATTTTGTTCCCTTCTAATTGTCTGCAGTGATATCTGCAATCCAAGCACCATTGCTCCTTGTGGAAAGTCAGAGTGTAGGATGGCTGTCAGGAAAAATGATTTAGGGGCAAAATGAACAGAAAGAGAAAAGTACATGATAGATTAAGGAAGTGTGAGAAGGCTCTGGGAAAAGAGAATGCAAACAATATTTTTATGTTCCTTTTTTTTTTTAACTTCCCTTTCACCATCTTTATCTTCATTTATATTTTATTTTCCTCATATTTCTGACCTGTAGGGTAAAGGGTTTAGAAACTGTAATGCACAGTTATAGTTTATGAAACCTTTTCCTTGATAGACAGAAATATTTCTGTTTATTTCTTTGTCTCATGTACTTCTGTTTGAAAATTTTCCTCTCCCCACCTCCCCTTTTTTCTCATGCCTTTTTTCCCTAGACCTTATTCCCACAATTACTCTCCTAGGATTACAAACCTAGAATCACTTTCATTTTTCTCTTTGGTTCCCTAGTGTCTTTTTTGATTTTGTTTCCTGGTTCTTTCTTTGCCTGCCTCTCCATTCCTTCTTTCTGTTTTTCCTTTGTCCTCCTCCTTTTCTATTTGTCTCTTCACATTTCCTGCTCCATTTTCTCCCTGATCCTCTCTGGCCTTCAGTCTCCAAGTTATCCTTGTTGCAGAGCCTACCCACCGCTTCTTTTGGAATCTAGACCTTTTTCCTTCATCTAGTATGTGGTGGATACATTTGGAGTTCCAAATTTATCCTCTTACCGAACAATACAGAGTATATCAGAGATAACAAAGGAAATTATTACTGTTCCTAGTCTCAAATAAATCTTCACAAACCCATGACTTGATAGATGTGGCTAATTGTGTATACGTGTGGGTGTGTATATATATGTGTATGTATGTATTAGGTATACAAGTTCTACAGGTGATTCCACAGTCAATTTTTTAAATTTCTTTCCAGTGCCATTGTCGTGTTTTACAAATGGTGCAAAATGTGTGAAAAGAAGTTTTATTTTCTATTTCCAGTTTAATCCGAACGATCCGTATTACGCTAATTAACCTGAAGAAAGCCATTAAAGGACTGGTTGTTATGGATGCTGAGCTGGAGGCTCTGTCTGGCAGTCTCCTTATTGGAAAAGTTCCTGAGAAGTGGGCACAACATTCCTACCCCAGTCTAAAGCCATTAGGGAGCTACATTGTCGATTTGCTAGCAAGGCTGAAGTTTTTACAGGTAATGTGCAAGGGGCAGGGCTGCCAATTAGTTAATCTCCTTTTTCATATCGTTTGTCCTTTACGTTAAAGGATTATTGGGAAAAGAGGGATAGGCTTTGTTTAGATTTTCTGAGTACAGTTATGCAGAAAATTGTCAAAGAGTGTGGGATTTCTCTTTCTGATTATTGAATGTGTCACTTTTCTCCTTCCAGGATTGGTATGAATTAGGGAAGCCCCCCGTTTTTTGGCTGTCAGGATTCTATTTTACTCAAGCTTTCCTAACTGGAGCAATGCAAAACTATGCTAGGAAACACAGAATCCCTATTGACCTTCTGGGATATGAATTTCAGGTATGGATAAGTTCTAAATTAATATTTTATTAATCTGAGTCCTGATCTTGTGGTGAGATGTAGTAAAGAAATCCTGACTGGAAGGTTCATTTTGCAACTACCTCACTGCAGTCTGAAGACATACATGCATTTCTTTAGTAAGGTTGTCATACTTTACCACATATATATATAAGATGAAATATACTATATATGTATTATATATATATTCATAATATATAATATAACATCTGTAGAAGAGGTATTTTCAAAGTAATGAAAAGTAATTGTCATTGGACCTGGACCTCCACTCAAGAAAACAGCCTATATGGTTCATATTTGTCTGTGTGATTAAAGCCTCATTTTTATAACCTCTATAAAGGTAATTAACAAACCCACAGGAATCTACTCTCTATGATTTTGAACGAAAGTAGCACTGAAAGAAAGGTGTTACTGTATAATTCTGCATTTGATCTGAAAATTGGCTGATGGCATAATACCTGAAAAAGCAAAGAGCAGTGGAAGTTTAATAACATGGAAAACTTATTTCTTGCAGGTTATTCCTCAGGATACTGCTGATACTGCACCAGAAGATGGTGTTTATATCAATGGATTATTTTTAGATGGAGCTCGCTGGGACAGGACAAAGTCAGTAGCCAAGTTTTTTACTGTGGTTCTGGAAAGCTTTCTTAGATGCTCAAACAAGCTTGGTTGGAGTGTTTTGAGTGATACTTTTCACATTATTGAAATAACACACCAAATTAAATAATCTCTGGATAGTGGGGAAGGAAAAGCCAACAAACGAGCAAGCAACAACCAAAAAACACCCACCAACCCCCTCAAGCCACAAATAATTACTTTGTTGCTTTCTCTCACCAGGGGAATGTTGACTGAGCAGTATCCCAAAGTGCTCTTTGATGCCATGCCAATCATTTGGATAAAGCCAAGTGAGTATAATTTCTCTGATATGAGGTATTCAAGAAGAAATTGCAACAGTGGTTTCCTTTTTACTGAAGATCAATGTCCTCACCCAAGTACCCAAATGTGCACAGAATTCATGTTCATCTGACCTGGGAGTTTCCTGTCAAAAGTGGGGCCTGCTCACTGGAGTCAGTCCCACCCTGTCTGAGCCCTGGGCCTATCCCACTCCCCAGACATATTTAGAATTTTGAATTAGGTGAAAAGACTAGTTAAATGAACTTTTTGTAAATATGTTCAGTTGCTCCCAATCTATTTTTCAACAAAAAGTTAGTTTGGGTAGGAAAGCACATGTACTTAAATTTCTGGCTCTACTCAAGTTGAGAGGAACTTCTAACTGACTTACAGAGACTCAGTATTTTACCTCATGTGATTTAGTAAGGTTTGCTCGGGTTATTTTTAGCTGCTGTGCCTGCTGTCTGTCAAACCAGTAAGTAGTCTTTCACAACTCTCCTTTTCTTTAATCGGGAGGAGTAAATCCCTGTTTTACTTACTCACATAATCACAACTTCCTATTGCAACTGTTACAACTTCCATGTTGTCAGCAAATAGGCAGTCTTGAAAATTCCCACTTTGCCTGCTTGTGCTTTCTCGTGAGGCTGGATGAATCTGTTCAGACCTGCCTGGTTTTAGGCTTTGCACAAGTTCCATGTAAGCAGTCTGGCCATACAAAGAGTTCCTGCAGAGTTCTGTCCTTGGATCTCAGGTGACTTGAATTGCAGTTAGTTCTGTGGCAGTTGGACCAGAATTCTTGTAGAGCTGTTAAAAGCTCATGTATAAACTATGGTTTAACTAGGTAATGTGCAGATTTTAATGTTTCTTTGAGTATTACAAAGCTAGTAGAATCACAGGAAGGCACTGAATCCTGAAAAAGAATTGTGGATAAATTAGTTGGGTTTAAAAACCAAAGAAACCACACGAGAGAACACCAAAAGAAAGAAGCTGGATAATTTTATTCTGTTGCTCACAAAACAATTTTGTGTTTTTATTTAGCTTTAAAGATGTTACTGAAAATATTTAATATTTGCGTGTAGATTATTGTGGCAATAGATCTGCTGAATGTAATGGGTTATTTTGGGGTTCTTTTGAAGCTCCAAAATCGGGCATAAAGGAATCCAATGCTTATGTTTGCCCACTCTACAAGACAAGTGAGCGCAAAGGAGTCTTATCTACCACTGGCCATTCCACCAACTTCGTCATTGCCTTGAGGCTCAACACGGACAAACCCGTCCAGCACTGGATCAAGAGAGGGGTTGCACTGCTCTGCCAGCTGGATGACTGACTCTGGGCACCTCAGATCCAGACTCCACAAGATCCTGTTCTTTTTGTTGGCTTACACAGGAAGTGGAACAGAGTGTGTAAAAGAAACACGTGCAGTTTTTTATATTAAGAGGGCTAGAAATACTTCCGGATCCTCACCATTTTGTCTTAATTAAGTATATGTTGTTATTATTAGTGTCTTTACAATCTATAAACAAACAACTAGGATTTTAACCCTTGGTAATATTGTTATTCCGTGAACATCAGTTTTATGCCTTAGCTAAATATCACAAAATGTATCTTAATGGAATATGAAAGTAGTCTGCACTTTCTGAGAGAAACATTACAGGCAATAAACGTGGTGCTGCACATTTGTTTTCTTTAAAAATAAAAAAAAAATTACTAGATCTCCTCTAGCATAGAACTCTTTCCACCTTGCATTCAGATATAACATCATTTCTTTGTATGGATCCCTCCGTAAAATACAGTGGGAATAACTCCATCCTGCCATCACTGTGCATCTGAGTCCCTCCTTTCCCTTTGTTGGGTGTTACACCAGTGTAAGTCTGTCTTTCTGAAACTTCTTTTTCTTTTAAAAACTCTGTTTTTTTCTCATTTGCTTTTCTATTTATATTACTGCAAATTGTGACTAAGCAATCAGAAATGTAATAATTTTAATAGCATTTTTGCTTGATTTTTATTTGCTTGTTTGTGTTTACTTTTATTGCTTTTAGGTTTTATGCTATCTTACCCTTTTAAGTAAGCTCCTAACACTGTCTTCAATTTTCTCTCTTAGGACAGCACTGAAGAATTTTCTTTCCATAATGTAATACTTATTGCTGTAGTTCTGAAATTCTCATTCAAAAAACATGGGAATTTTTACTAGGAAACTGGACTTTTAATTCCTTCCTGTTGACACTATTTGTCAGTTCGGATTATTAAACATGACTGGCCTGTGTGAGAGAAACATGGACAAAGTCCCAGCCTGTCTCATGATCGGGTATTTATAGGGAGCTATTAATGGACAGGAGCTCTGCAGAGATCATTTGCAATCCTGAAAATATCACTTCCAACTTAATAATTACTTCTTCAAAGTGTGAGGTCTTCCCTCTTTCAGAAGGTGAGGAAAAACAGTATATTTTCTCAATTCATAAGAAAATTAGTGGTCTTTTCACAAAAAAAAAGTAGTCTAGACTTAAAATGTTTCTGTAGTCACTGTGCCATAGTATAATCCATTACTAACAGTCTGTATATGTTGCTAATAATAATTTCTCTTCTTTGCTACATGTGCTATTACAGAGCAAGGCCTTGCAATCACACATTAGGTGGATCAGGTAACAAATTAAATGCTGCAGGTTTGCTGTGAGTTACTGCTGCCCAACTGTAAGATGTTTCTAGAATTACTCCAAACTTTGTAAGTGGCACGTTGACAACTTCCTCAGTTTTGCTGTGCTCATTCATTTTGCCAGTTTAGTTATTTGCTTTCAGTTTTACTTACTTATTTTATATTATTTTTCCCTGTAGTTTTGAGGGTTTCTTTCAGGCCAACTGTCTTGACAGACAGAAGTGGATGTTTTGATAAGGTAAAACAGATGAGAGGTTTGAGCCTGACAGAACATCTGTGATTTTAACCTACTTAGTTGCTACTATAGTAGCTACTAAGTAGCTGAATATACAGAAGGTCAGTGGGACTGGTTAACAATGTACATCTATATCTATTATGCCATTTAGTGATCAGTTTGATCATTAATAATTTTTTATTATTTCTTCTTATATTTTAACATTTAGACTTAACATATTACCAGTTAGATTTAATTCTATGCTCCACTGTTTGTCTTGCGATCTTTAATTGAACCCTTTCAATATAGAGAACTTTTATGTGTTTGGGGTTTGGGTTTGGCATTTGGGTTTGGTTTATTTTTAATTAATGCTGTTCTTAAGCTTTTTTCTATGTTATTACCTCAATTGTGGTTACACCAGTGTGTTTTACTTCTGCCTGTATTTGGATATATACTGTTGCAGTATTTTGGATGTATCCCTTAAAAGTATCAGAAGCAAACGGGCAGAACTGTAAGTTTATCTGTTGTAAAAGGCAGTAGATTGGGTGCATAAGGTGGTGAAGTTGGTGTTTTTCCAAGCATGTTTGGTGTTGTTTCAGTTGGATGGCTGGTGCACATAATAATACAGATCTGCAATACAGATCCTGACTACAGGTACTGCCCTAACAATGTCTTTGTTGAAACAGTTTGAACGAGAGCTATTATTAAAATATTTCATGTCCTTCACTTGCCCTTCCCTTCCAGGCCCACTGTGAACAAACAGGAAAAACATCCAGTGTTTCCTTGCACATCTGTTTTCCCACTGAGGAAACATCAGAGCTCAATTGTGATGATATTTGAGTGTCTAAATGACTTAAGAGGGAATGACTGTTTATCTAAAAGCAAAGTTTTGCCTGTATTTGTTGCTTTCTAGGAAGCAATGCCAGAACAAGTAGCTATTCTGTATGTTCAGTCTGTGGAACAGAGAAAAAAGCTGGGACATGCTACAGGAGTAGAAAACCTTTACTCTGTTCTAAATAGAATAATTCTGCAGTGCAAACCTGAACCCTTGGGAGAAGGCTGAAGCTTGAGATGGAAAAGTTCCAATTCATTTATTTTAAACTATGTTCACTTCTCTCGATACTGTAACAGTGACTGCTGTTTCTGTTACTTCAGATTTAACCTGAAGATTTAACAGCTGCTTCCCATTAAAAAGCAGTGTTTCCCCGCCCGAAGTGATCCAGGTTGTGCCGATTTGCCATGTATAATTCTGCGTATATGTTTGATGACGATTCTGATGAAGAAATCCCTACCCAACGAGCTATTCAGGAAAGCTTACGAGAGAGGCATAAAATTGAAACAAGTGGCTGTGCAACAGAGGCTGAAAGGTAATAAGTTATGACTTCTATTTTGGGTTTTGGCATTATTGTAAGCATGTGGTAACCTTTCTTTTGTTTGTGACTCCCTATGTTGGATTGCTCTGACCTTGCCTCATGGGTGCCGGAAACCCCTGGTAGCTCACTTGGTCTGAGTTCTCCATGAAAAGGTTATACCTGTTCCCTTGAAAATATGGGAATGTATGAACCTTTCAGATGACGTGTTACATCAACATCTAAATGAGTACAAGGCTTTATGAAGAAGATAAGTAGGTGATGTAAAATTAGATTGGTATGGTAGCTTCCCCTCATCTTAGTATTTAATTTTTTTATGTGAAAAATTCAATATTTATGGTGTCAGGGGAAGACCAGCAAAAAACAGTTTTAATGTGGTAAACCCTGACAAAATTGATGTAACTTAGAGAAATCTAACATGTAGTCTAGGGTATTTAAATTAAGGTATAACTATATCCTGAACTTCACATTCATTTTTACTTCTCACTCCATTCTTGTTCTGTTTGTGCAGTTTCCAGTCTACTGCAAGTAAAGAACATGGAGAGATAATTGCAGCAATTCGGACAGTTAAGTACAAATACTCCACACTAAGCCTGTACCCCTGGGAATTGCTGAGCAATGCCTGTATTTGAGGTGTTTGATCACCTGATTTAAGTGCAGTTTTTCTTTAAATAGTTTTGGGAAGAGTAAGGCAACTGAAAACAGGACATCCAAAACATCTTATTAGATAGGATCATAGTAATGGGATGGGTTCAAGTGTCACCCTTCTCAGAAATTCCAGTGCTTCATCTCCTGAAATGAGGGGAAGATTCCAGGGCTTTCTTTTAAAATAAGCAGTTTTGAAGTATTAATTGATTAGTCAATTAATATTTCATAGCATTTTTCACTTTGCAAGATACCCAGATTAAAAAGCTTTCTCTACCTGAAGTGTGTTCCAAAACCATTCCTTAACTGCAAAACTTCAGTGTATTCTAACATGAAATGCAATATTGCTCATGAGAGGATTGTACTTGGAATATTTCAGTCGTGTTATTGTAAGGAAGTTTTTTCCATGTATAATTCAAAATGCTTTGTGAGTCAATGTTGATCATTGATTGTTGCATCCATGTAAACTTCCCGCTGAGGAAAAAAAAGCTCTGGCAAAGCAAGTTGTTTATTCTAGATACACTGATGGGATAAATGGCACTCAATATATTAGTTGTCTGAATTTTGTCCTGTGGTTAGTAATGGGATGTGTTTCTGTCTTAAAACACCATAGGCCAAGAAGAGGCCTTGAAGAAGTTGGTGAAACACAGTTCTGCCTTTGAAGAAGCAGATCAGCAAGGCTGGCTTCCTGTGCATGAAGCTGCAGCACAGCTAAATAAGAACATCCTTGAAATAACTATGAAAGGTACAGAGTTTTGCCACCAAAAAGTTTTACAAAATCGAGTTTAATCAATCACCCAGCTTCAAATGTGTTCTGCTGTTCTGCATTTCAGCCTCCCGTGCGGATACGTGGGAACAGACCACTCTAAAAGGGGAAACACCTCTCCTGGTGGCAGTAAGGAACTGCTTTGTGGACAATGTCTGCTTGCTCCTGATCAATGGCTGCAATCCCAACGTTAAGAATGAAGACGGAGATTCTCCCTTAGTTACAGGTGAATACCTTATTTAGGGCTGGAGAGGTGAGGGAATTAGGTGAGATCATACTTAGGCATTTCAGGTTATGGTTTGACTTATTATTAAAATATTTTGCTCTAAGGGGGAAAAATTTTTCATCTCAGCATTGAATGTGTCATTGTCTGTTTTTCTTAGATGATAGCAAGGCTTCAAATAAGTTGTCAGTTCCAAGTTAGGGTCTGTCACCCCAAAGTTCATAGCATTATTTATTAATTAACATTTTCCCATAAACATAGAACCGGGAGAAGTAAAATATCTCTCCACGAAATCTGATCCAATGTAGGGAGCTCCAGATGCCTACTGTCTTTCATTCCTCAGTTGCAAAGAGGTTGAACATACATTTTTCCCCCACAGAATCAATTAGTTTTCTCCATGAAGTGCAGAGGGTCATCCTCTGCTTTCTTTGGCATCATTTATGCATTGGTGCCAGGCAACCAGGTCCTTCTTCATGCTATTACTGCCCTGCATGTCTGCAGGCATAAAACATTTGTATTCTCTGCCCACATGGTATCTCTCTTCCATTGCATCAGCCTCTCTTTGTCTAAAACCCATGATAATTACTTGTGATTTTCAAAAATTATAGCAAACCAGCCTGATATATCTGCAGTATGGAGAGCACAAAACAGTGTTTGGCCCTATTTAGACCTTGCTGGCACAAATCCAAGCACAAGCAAAGAAGCCAAAATTCTCAGTTCAGTTCTCTTTAACTTTTTGTAGTTGAGGAACAGGGTCCCATACCCAGCACTGTGTGGATGCCACTTTAATTGGATCATGCACAAGAACTATAATTCCTGATTTGCAAAGAACCATGTTGTACCAAAATGTTTTTCAAAAGTGTTCTGTGTTCATTTTGTTTGCTCCCCTCAGTTTGGGCTATGATGCCATAATTCTTACTGAATCCTAGCCAAAAAGGGGAAAGTGTGTTCTCATTATCTGAGTTCTAAAGGAGCACTATAATTTTCTTGGATTAACCTGTACATTTTTCAGTATTGGAAGAGTGTTTTTTTCAAAACTGTTGTTAAAGGAGAAGAGCCTACCAACCATCTGTAGGACCACCAGTCCATCCCTGTGAAATGGCTGAAGCTTCTAGTCGGGGCCACCTGCTTAAGAAAAGATGTAGAGAATTCCTAAATATTTTGAAGTGCATAATATTAAAATGTATCATCCCACAAGATGGGGATGTATGGGATTCATCTAAAGCAGCCATGTAGGTTCCAGGTAATGGCACATCACAGCTCATATCACAGGATGCTGTCAGGGGTACTTCACACAGCTGTGGCATATGAAGCTTCTCAGCCTAATCTGTCTTGATGAAGGACTTGCTACCCTGCACAGCCTGGAAGATCCAAGAGAGAAGGAGGGAAAGGTGTTGCCTATTCATTCCAGTCCCTGGAGCAAATGCAAATTTCTCTTTTAAGATCCTTACAGATTTAACAGTTCAGGCTTATTAAGCTAAGAAGGCATATGACACAATCATTTTAAACTTTGTTTCACATTGTGGTAACTGCTTATGAAGATTAAATGGAGCTCTGCTGGCAGCTCCTGACTCCAGCAAGGCCCTGGATGTGGCCTCCATCTAGTGGTAAGGAGAGCTGTGTTCTGTTCCATCACCAAACACAACAGAGGATTACAGAGAGAGAGAAGCTACCATAAAATGGTTGGTTTGTGTAGTTAGTGCTGTCCTGGAAGCAAAGAACAGACTTGTTGGTAAGTTAAACCTTTCAGTGCAGGGTGACATTTCTCAGTGTATAAAGAGCACTGCAGGAACAGCTTTCCTGGGCTGCCACATTGCAGAAGCCACAGTGCATGGAGTAGCATTGAATAACACTTTGATGCTTTGCTTGTGCTACAGCAATTAAACAGGATTCCTATGAAATTGCCTCCTTGTTGATAAGATCTGGTGCCAAAGTGGATTTGCAGTGTGTCCACAAGAGAACTGCTCTACATGAGGCAGCCAAACTGGGCAGGAAGGATCTGGTAGAGCTTCTCCTTCATTCTGGAGCAGATCCTGACCCTCGCAGTGGATATGGGCTCACACCTCTAGCACTGGCTGCACAGATGGGACACACAGAAATTATGGAGCTCTTACTGCACAAAGGTAAGCCTTTTTTATATAGGATCTTACAGGAAGAGAAGGCTCAGGGTTGGGGGGCTGTCATCAGGGTTATAAATGATGGGATGGGGCACAGAATGAAGAGCCAGATTCTTCTCAGTGGTGCCCAGTAACAGGACAAGAGGCAATGAGCACCAATTGAAACCTGGCAAATTCTGTCTTGGGAGGGTGGCTGAACACTGGGACAGGTCTCTCAGATTTATGGAATCTCCTTCCTTGGAGATAGTAAAACCCTGACTGGATGCTTTCCTGGGCAACCTGCTGTAGCTGACCCTGCTTGAGCACAGGGCTGGACTGGACGTTCTCCAGAGATCCTTTCCAACCTCAACTACTCTGTGGTTCTGTTTTTAGTAACATGTGGCTTCAGTGGTGGTGTTCTTCAAGAAAATCGAAATTGGGAGTCCCATGTGCAGTACTGAAATGTTTAAAGGCCAAAGGGGACAAAGTGAGTCCTTGTCCCAACAGAGAAAAGTATGCCTGAACGCGGAGGCAAAAAATTGTTCTTATCTCAGTACCCATATACACATATATACTCTCCCAGTAGGCTAAAGCATTTTGTCTATTTACATACATTTTTATTTGTCTTCTGCAAGTTCTGTGATTGGATTAAAACTGATTATTGTGAGATATGCCTTTAGAAACAGCAGCAGAAATAACTTGTCTTTCTAAAAACTATTAAATGCTATCTGCACAAAGAGGGTTGTTGTGATGTAGTTAAGGCCTGATAAAAATCACATTTTATAAGGTTAAAATAATATATTCATATTTTATTTGACAAATATTTTGTATTTGTAATTGATTTTAAATGCTCTATTGTTTTCTCATGTGGACAGGTCACTTTAGGGAAGGCCTGAAAACATTTATTGTGGGGAATTTTACATGATGGTTCAGCAGCACTCGTACTGGATTGCATGAACTTTTTGGATACTGTGTTCTCTCATATTTACAGTTATATCTGTCTGGTGTTTGTAAAGTAAAAGAGTTGAGGAGCATTCTATGTAAGCCAAAAAGCAACTGTTTGGATGAGCTGGCCCTTTGCTGACCCGGTTCTAGCAGCAATTCTTACCATGTAATTGTATTCAAAGCAGTTTAGACTGTCTTGTTCCCAGGATTACATAAACACATCTAAAATCAAGGATCCACCATGAAGGTTTGTGCCCACACTGGTTTTATTTGGCAAAGAATAGAATTCCCAATACCCTATCACTGGAGGGTTGGAGACATAATTACGGCTGGGTGTGTACAGTGACTCCTCTGAAAATCCTCACTGCTTCTTTCCAGGTGCAGATGTTCTTTCACAGGCAATGGATTGTGCTTCTGTATTATTTGAAGCAGCAGGAGGAGGAAATCCAGATTCTGTGAGTCTTTTACTAGAATATGGGGCTGATGCCAATGTACCAAAGCACTCGGGTCATTTGCCAATCCACAGAGCTGCATATAGAGGACACTTTCTGTGAGTTAATATACTTAAAAATCAAGTAACAGTGACATGAGAAATATTAATTTTGCTAATTCTACCTCATTCAAAGCAGGCAGTAAATCTGTAGTTTTGTACAAGGAATTGTTTTTGACTGTGTAAATATGACTGTTCTGTGTCTGAATGTAAGAGACCAGTCAGGATAAACTCTTCATCACTTTAGGATAAACACTTTAATCCCTGTAGTATTTCCCTATTTGTCACAGATAATAACACTACACTGTCCAGGCTGATGCTGAGGTTCTTGGGACATAGTCTTTCTCTTTGGATCTGTGTCTCATTTCCACCCCATCACAGCAAGGTGAATATACCAAATAGGCAAATAAACTTCAGGAATAAGGGTTATCCTTATTTTAAAGACAGTAAGGTTACTGGAAGATATTTTAGCTAAAATCACAACCAGTAACTGAGAAAGAATAATCTGAGGATTTTTAATTCCTATGGTAATATTTTAAATATATTAAGTTACATTTAAACTTAAATGTATATATTACATTTTAGATTATATGTATTTATCTTAACATATAGTATATTCTATTCATTCCCAAATTCCTACAGGTTAAGCAATAACATCATGCTCTTGACATTTAGGAAAAGCTTCTATTGAGAAGGAATCCTCTAGCAAGGAATGGGGTTGTTAATGAAATAAATACTATTCTATATTCTATTTAAATATATAAAAATTGTATTTTTATTCTGTTATTGTATAATAGAATAATATTTTATGTTTGGCAGTTGTTAAGTCAGTATCCATTGAAATTTAATTGTTAGCAATTCAAGTCAATACTTGGCAAGGTACTGATTTGGTAGATTAGGATGATTTTTACTGTCGTGATGAATTCTGAAGTTCAGCAACACAGAGAAATTCCGAGATGAATTAAGTGAAACAATACATTTAAAATTCCGAGATTCTTCTTTTTTTATTATTTTTTTCAGAGCCCTAAAATACTTAGTTCCAGTTACTGATTTTGCTGCCATTAAAGAAAGCGGGATAAGTCCAGTTCACTCAGCAGCAGCAGGAGCACATCCAGAGTGCCTTGAGTTTCTCCTCAAGTCTGGCTTTGATGCCAATTTTATGCTGGATCAGCGAGTTCGCAAAGGCTACGATGACCACCGCAAATCCGCGCTGTATTTTGCCGTGTCCAACGGGGACCTCTGCTCCACGCGGCTGCTGCTGAACGCCGGAGCCCTGACAAACCAGGATCCCATCAACTGTCTGCAAATCGCCCTCAGAATGGGCAATTACGAGTTAATGAACCTGCTGCTCCGCCACGGGGCCAACGTGAATTACTTCTGCAGAGTGAACACCACGCACTTCCCCTCGGCGCTGCAGTACGCCCTGAAGGACGAGGTCATGCTGAGGATGCTGCTCAACTACGGGTACAACGTGCAGCGCTGCTTCGACTGCCCCGGGGGAAACCACTGCCACTCACAGTATGTCACTGACGGCTGGACCTCCACTGTCATCAAAGACACCATGGTGAGTGCAGCACACGGCTGTGTGCTGTGCTGCTACAGTATCCTTCCTAAAACTGAATGCAGCGTTCAGAAAAGGAAGGTTTGAAACTGTAAGGCAGTTTATACATAAAGATAGGAATAGACAAGGCTTTAACGTTGAACAGATGTTGCCATGAGGCCTGGTTCATGGCAGTAAATGATTGCAAACTCGATTTCTGAATTGAGAAAAAATTGCTTATATCTAAGGATCAGTATGGCATTGGTTCTCCACAGCAGTCTTGTCCATGCTGTGAGAGCAGGGACTTGCAGGCTGGCTCCCTGCCTTGTCCTGTACTGTACTGGAAGGCTGTTCTAAAGACCCTGGAGCTGGCAGGATAAGCACTGAGCAGCAGTTAACAAGCCTGGACTAACCTTAAGAGAGTCCTGGAGACACCCATCAGTGTCATTGTTTAGCAAAGTCCATTTGAAACTAATAAACCCTTCTTTAACCTGAAGATAAGGGGCTGAGGGGTGCACTGGGCTGGTGGATTCCCCTGTTCAGCATGCTAGGACAGAAATCTAAATTCCACTTAGGGATTCGTGGCACTTCTTTTGAAGCACTTAGTTACCAAATATACAGCTGCTTAAGTTTATTTTTGCATCTAGTACAAAATAACCATCTCTCAGATTTTCAGATTCTACTGGTGAGGCTTAATGCAAGCTGTGACAGCCTCTAAAGCCCCTTGAGTGACAGAACACTCATTCTGCCTTGGATTGTCCTGAAGTTATTAGGTTGCTTTTGTGTCCTGCATAGACAGAAATCATTTGCAGCAGTATTGAATATTATCCCATTAAACATTTTGTTTCTCTCAGTTCTGTGAAGTGATAACCTTGTCGTGGTTGAAGCACGTGTCTGGGAAAGTAGTGCGAGTGATGTTAGACTACGTCGATCACGTCAAGATCTGCTGGAAGCTCGAAGCAGTTCTCAAAGAACAGAAACTCTGGCCGGACATCAATTTCATTTTAAGTAAGTATCTGTTTACATTTGAAATGGAAACAAGCTGCTTGGGGATTGGGGCCTTTCTTGTCGGTAGTATTTTAATTTGCATTCTTGTTTCTAGCAAATCCTCGCTCTCTGAAGCATCTCTGTCGTCTGAAGATCCGGGAGTGCATGGGCCGGCTGCGTCTCCGCTGTCCTGTCTTCATGACCTTCCTTCCACTGCCAAACTGCCTGAAAGACTACATACTGTACAAGGAATATGACCTTTATGGACAGGAAAACTTCACAGGAATCTACAACCTCAACTGTACATAAGTATTAGCCCTATATTTTGAAGGGAATGTTAAAATGTTGTGCAGCTGCTTTTTTCTTTTTGGATTTTATCTCCTATGTGTATTAAGGAATGCCAGCATTCCCCGCTCATCCCCTGAAGAAACTGGGGAGAACTCCAAAATGTAAGTATTGGTGATCCCATTCTATGTATCTCCTGGAATATGACCTACCTGAAAGTTGTGGCAACGGTATTTTAAATGCCTACTGTGACATGTTGGGGAAATGTAAAATGCAGGGCTGCAATCCTTATGTTACTGCTCAGTTAAACCCTGTTGTATTAGATAACACTACCCCCACTGCAGGGTTAAATCTAGGGTTTAGTAAAAGGTCAGGGATTTAACCAAAACCAGGAAGGGACATAGTTCTTTTTTCTCTTGTACTTCCTCTTCTTTTGACAAGAAGTAGTTTTTGTTTGTGAGGTTCTACAGTGAAGTTCTGAAGAGCAGCTCAAGTAGATTATTTTTTTTGGTCACCCTATCAAGCAATCCCATGTTCTTGGCAATGCAGTGGGATTAAGCTACAGAAACCTCTGCTTATCCCAGCAGCTCCTGTGACATACCAGTGTTTCAACAGGGCAGCACTGCTGAAAGGTGTTAGTTCTGCAGCTCATGCCCAGGGGCTGGTACGTCTCACCCACCGTGGACTTTGATTACTCTCTCTCTAGAACTGGGCTTTCCTTTTACAGTGCTGGCCAAAGCCATGCTTGCAATTTTTGCCCTTTCTCTCCATAGAGTTGCAGCTTAAGCTTTTAGAGCACTGTCATTTTAGGAAGTCTTACAGAATTATTAGGAATACCTATAGCACACCTGTTCTTTCTAAAAGTACTGCAAATGTCAGTACGTATTTTAGAAAAAAAGAAGTTCATCCACACATTTGGCATTAGTAGTATTTATTCCTTCATTATCAAGTAAGCATAGATTTTTTTTTTCTAGTTATACATGCATCTTTATCACGGAAGTTACAGAATTCAAAAGTCTGCTTTTCCCCAGAAAAATCTACAAACCTTATAAAATACAAATTTAACCATAATGTAGTTATGACCCATGGCTTTTTACACGGTGTTTATCATGTAGTAACCTACTGAAGCCTGTGAAGGTGCGTCCAGTACCCAGGTTAGTGCTGTGCTGGCAGAGCCTCCATTCAGGGACTGAATTAACACTAACAGTGAGTCTGCAGGGCCTGTCACTGTCCTGTGCCACAGCCCCACCACGGGCACTGCACAGGCCCTGCCAGGGCTCCTCCTCAGCTTCAGTCTTGGATTGTTGCAAATATAAGTTATCAGCATTCCCAAATATAACACCTTCCTCTGAGGTTATCTGGCAACACGTATGGAAATGAAGAGAACTGAGCTACACTTGATGACAGAGGGAGATAACTGCATGTTAGAGCTTTGTTTAATGGAAAGGAACACGTCCTGTCACCAACAATGGTACTTCCTGAAGGTCAGTATTATGAAAAATGCAGGAGGCTTTTGCATCAGTACAAGTCCCACCCAGAAAGTTACGAGAGTTAAGCTTTTATTTAATCTACAAAATGCTGACTGGAGCCCTGGCACAATAGCGTTACTGTCCAAGTTTCCAAGATTAAGACACAACAATCAGAGTTGACAGAAATATGCCACTGGTAGTTTTTAATACAGCTATTCAGGGAAAATGTGCAAGTCAGTCTCAAACATTGCAAAAATCACTTACACTTCACCAGAACAGGACCAATCCAGAACATCATTGTAAGAAGTTGACCACTCCACTCTATTATAAAAATGACCAGAAAGATTGTACAAAGTCCTTGTCTTGCAATACAAAATCTTTAGGAATACAAGTGCATTCACAATGACACAAGAATAATTCAGTGTCATGACAACTTAGATACCACTGTGGCAAAGGAAAAAAAAAATAGTCAACTTGGTGCTTGACTAAAAAGAAAAGCCTTGGAGACTAATTACCTTGCAAGAATTTTTGTCATATAGAGTAAGAGAAATAATATAAATATCAACTTTTGCTGTTAGACTAGACAATGTCTCTATTAAATTCACTAAGCAGTGGCAGGTTTTCTTTCGCTATGTGAATTATTCCTGAAATAACAAGAGACTGTATTGTTAATATAATCTTCTCCATTGGCTTTTCTCAAATTCTATGCAACTACTTAATCAGAATTTACCTTAAAACATAAACACAGTCAAATTTACCTCTTTATATCAATGCACATAAATAACAGCTTCATAAATAGCTTCAGCTGTTTCAGGATTTTCAGCTCTGAGTTTACATCCATATAAAGGGGAAATCTGACAAAATCTGACAACTTTATAGGGGGAAATGATCCTTAACCCTGAAATATTACTTTACTGTTAGAGAGTAAATTGTCTTGACACAATTTCAAACATAAACAGATTAAGGAAGCAAGACTGTGACATTCAAATGACTTTACACTACCTGCTTGTAACCAGCTATGTATGGCTGAGTTGTACATGACTTTGCCCTTGTCCTCTGCTTTAGACTTGGCCACATCTACCAAAGCCCACAGAGGAGTGCCAGGGGTTATCTATAATGCAATAAAATGCATACCCATAAGCACACTCGATATGGTTTATATACATGCCATTACATACATAAAGAATGTATGTAGCTTGAAACAACTGACAACAAGACCTGCTTGTTCTGCAGCATGTAAACCTACAGTGTTCTAAGGTTAACAACCCCTCACCAAAGGGCTAAAAGTGTGGCAGGAACTGTGAGGCTGCAGCTGGCAACGTAACAAGTTAGTCCGGAACACCACTGCCAATCAGCACCTGCACAAAGTCACTTCAAAATCAGGGACTTGAAAGAATATTTTCAGGAGTGACTCAAATAATAGTAGATGCACATGAAGCAAACTACAGCTTCAGGTGGAAGTACTTGAAAGATCAGCCTTTGAGTAAAAGGCAATAGGAAATAATAAACAGGAGAAATAAATTACAGGAGAGGAAATCAACCAGTAATTTAGTCACAATAATAAACTTCTCGGGTGGTAAAATCCTACCACAGCAGTTCCCAGCAGAACATGAGGTGTCCCCAGTAAAAGTCATGTTCTCAAGGAAAATACTAAGTATTCTGATTTCTTTTTTTAATTAACAAAACTGTTTTCTAGTGAAGTAGTTCTAGACCTCATAGGAAGAAAAGGTACCAAACAGTTTTTTATTTTGGGAAGGAGGCCATGGATAGTAACTCAGAAGCTACTTCTGCCTTGAAACAGTTCTAATTACAGAGCTGTGTGATCCTCCCCTTAGGTAAAGCTCAGTAACTCTCATCCCCCTGATAACTCAATGCACTGTTCCCATCTGACTTCCTCCTCTCTGCTGACCTGCCATTGGCTCCTGCAGCTTTCACCATTATCCCAGATTCTTTTATACCTTCTTGCTCATTTTACAGCAGTGAAACTCCCCTAAATAAGCCAAAAACCAACCCGTTTGTTTCATTCATGCAGATCAATCTGTTTTCTTTGACTACTCTCTTCAATCATGTCCCCTTCTTTTAGTGGTTAAGATGAAAATCATCCAACACAAGTGAAATGCACCTCACTCCTATGCTGTCTGGTTTAGAAAACTACATTTCAGGCCATGGAAAGCCTGAAAATCAAATGGAATAATTCCAATCCTGTATTGCCGAATCTGAAAAATCCCTGGATCTGAAAGAAAGGTGGTGAATTCACCTGCCACTTTATTTGCCCTCCTCGTCTTTGCAGATTTAGATCTAAAACTGTAATAGCAGGTTTCAAGAAAAAATACAGTAATTCCATTTTCGGATGTTTCTTCAATAAGGCTAATGCAGAACAAGCTACACATCAGAGATGCTTTGTCATGAGAGTTGTCATCTATTACCTGTCTTCCCTCTGGAGCCTGGGCTACTGCAGCTCAAGCTTAACACAATCAGTCCTTCCCTGATGAGATGAGGACTGGGTTCTAGACACTGGAGATCACTGATTTCGTACTCTTCCTGTGCTGTTTCTAAACTACTTCATCTTCAGCATGTACTTGAGAAAGATACAAGTCATAGCAGTAACCTTGAGCTGCCCTGTGATATTACTTGATAGAAACCAGAAATATCAGTAAATAAAAACAAACAAAAAAACGCCCAAACTAATGAAACATGAACTGGAATAATTTGCAGAGACAAACAGACTGCACTGGACTCTCTGTAAGCCTTGATTTAGGCCCCAAATGGGAAAAATCTGGATTTACAGCCTCTCTGTACATTTCTGTGGGAAAGAATTAATATAGTCTCTTAAGGATACTAGATATGAAATAAAAATGCCACTCTCTTAAAAGAAGCCTCAGGTTGGTGTGGTCCATGTGCCTGGGTGGTAGACAAATCTGGCCACAGGGCAATACCACCGGGCCTCACCGGGCAACAGCAAAAGCAGCTATTTCTGCAAGTGACTGGCTGCTCTGGGGCTGAAAAATGCACTGGAATGGGGCCTGGGAATTAACTTGGGAAGAGAACAGGGGGGGTCCCTGCTGCTCAGCTTCCCCCTCCTCGGTCAAGCCAGGGGTGCTGTGACCCCTGCACTGTCACAGGTACTGTGACCCCTTCGAGGCTGCTCCAGCCCCTCCCCAGGCAGTGGTGCCACCAACATCTGCTGGGAGCTGCTCCAAGTCCTGCTTGTCTGCTCGGCCTGCAGCAAGGACAGGCACTGCTGCCCTTCTCTCCTGTCTCAGGAGTGCAGTGAACTCCTGCACACAAAGTCACAGCTCCAGCACCAAGGGCAGGAGGAGCTGCTTTAGCCAGTGCAGGGCACTCCAGTGTGCCAGGAGAGCCCTGTAGGCACCTACAGGTGTGACCTGAGATTCCTCACTGACTTCATCAGCACTGAGCAGCTCCAGCTATGAAGGGCTGGGCCATCACCAGCTGCTGGGGAGATACTCTGAAAATTGCTTACTCTGAAAATTGCTTCCATTCCTGAACACCAGAAATGCCCTGCAATGAACTGTAAACCACTCATAACTGTTATATTATAACTTGGAGTATAAGTATATTCTTCTCTCTCTACATATCCTGTTATCTTTGTGCCACTATTAGAGAGCTATCTATCTTCTGTTCCACTGGATTTTAATAATTATAGTAATTAGTGCAAAAATAAATATTTCTCTTCAAACAAGTTTTCTCCTCTGGATCAAAAGGTGAATGCACATCTAATACTATACAAAATAAATATTACACAGGGTATGGAATATGGAGTGCAGATTACAAGCTGTAAACAGACACTGCTTTGAAAAATGCTTTCCAGGATTGACTCTGGGATGTAGGATTAGCGTCGTCTCTTACTTCAGAAATGGCAAATTCTGTTTGCAAAATCACTTTTTATAGGAAGACAGAGCCTCAACTCCTTTGCAGTAGATGTAGTGTACTGGCATCAAGGCATTTACATATGCCGAAGATTTTTCAAATTATGGAATTCAAGATGTTCTTGCAACTCTAAGCATGTTTTATAAAAGTGAACTTAAAGGCTTTACAGCTCTTTATTCCAAGTACTGGGGAAAAACCAAGAACATGGCACTTGTGCTACAAGGCTATATGCATTACTCCTATAATCTGATGAGGAATGCTTTTCCTCATGCAGCAAAGTTCAACTGCATCTCATCAGCTCTTATCTAGGTCTGACAGTGTCTTCTTCTCCTACTGAAAGAAGTTCTTTCAGCCCATTATATTCACCCCAAAAAGACCCCAATGCAATATCATACAGTGCAAAACGAAACAGAAAAGATCCTTCTCTCTAGAACTATTGCACATCTCACTGATGTTAATAAGGATTTTTCTTTCTAAATCTAAGAACAGTTATGTGCAACAAATTGGGTAAAGCTTAGCACTGTCTTATTTGGACATTCACTTCTGTTTCCAGCAAGGTGTTCTCCATAGTGCAGTGTATAGAACGAGTTTCATGTACTGCTGAAGCCCAAGGGGAGTTTTTAAGTTTTGCTTCAAAAGCAGTTAATTGCACAGAGAAGTAGGTGGGGAAAAAAACCCACTTTTTTTTTTCCATACTGCAGAGAAGCCTTGAGAAAACATAAATTTGTAATAAACATGGCAGCATCACCATGCTTCATCTGGTATATGGAAGAGAAATTATACTGACAGGAAAATGGAAATCACTTAAGTGAGAAATAAAAATCAAGGCATGATAGGGTCTATATATTGAGAAGTCTTTGCTATAATACAACAGACCCACCACCTACATTTCAATTCTTGTAGAACTTGTGCCATTTCACCAGATATACCCATGATTCCAATTTTAATGAAGTGGGCAGCCTTAGGCTTCGGATTCTCTCTTCTTCTTTCCATCTTCTCCTAAATCACTGTCTTCTGACTGGCTACTGCTCAGGACTACAAACTGTCCTTCTCCACTGCTCTGGTTGGATCTGCTGGAAGCAGCTATCAACCGGCTCTGCTCCTCCAAGTCCTAATGTGAGGAGAGGGGGTTGGGAAATCAGAACAAGAACATGACCCTTAAAGCCCTCTGGAATTGACACAGGATAGTATTATTATGATTTCTAAACTATCAATACTATCAGTGGACAGCTCTGTACAGAAGGAATGAAAAGACTGAATAGGAAACCAAAACATTCACCTTTCAGTAGCTGCATTATTAGAACAGCTCCCAGGTTAACACAGCTGCATTTACAGCCCACAAGGTGCAGCAGGCCTGAACAACCACCCTCATCTACCCTGAGAAAGGCAATGGAGCTGGGAAGGGGCTGCAGCACAAGCCTGGTGGGAAACACCTGAGGGAATTGGCGTTGTTTAGCCTGGAGAAAAGGAGCCTCAGGTGGGACCTTATCACTCCCTACAACTGCCTGAAAGGAGGGTGTAGTCAGGTGGAGACCAGTCTCTTCTCCCAAGCAACAAGCGATACAGTAAGGGGAAATGACCTTAGGTTGCACCAGGGGAGGTTTAGACTGGATATTAGGGAAAATTTCTTCACCAAAAGCACTGTCAGGCACTGGAATGGGCTGTCCAGGGCAGTGGTGGAATCACCGTCCCTGGAGGAGTTTAAAAGCCACGTAGATGTGACACTGAGAGACATGAGTTAGTGGTGCCTTGGCAGTGACGGGTTAATGGTTGGACTTCGTGATCTTAAAGATCCTTTCCAACCTTAGTGATTCTGTGATTCTTCAGCCCATTTCCTCACTGTGTGACTGAACCCTCGTCAGCAAATGAAATTATTTTGGGCCTGTGACAGGTGTTCCTTCAAGCACTGCTCTTAAGTATTCCTATAAGGAAGTTTTGTCGTTCATGTCCTCAAAGAGCTCTTTTTAAAAACTACTACACAAAAATATACAAAATCTGCACAGGAAACACTTATGATAATTAACATCATAATGCTCTATGAACCTGTACTGAAGAGTACGAGAGTGGAGCATGGAGTACAAAACTGCAAAAGAAAGGCAATAGAAAAAAACTAATATTAAGAAATAATGATGCAACTTACCTTTTCGATTTGCTTTTGTTTATTCAGTTCTTTTTGTTGTTTCTCTTTGACTCTCTCTATTTCTTTCTGCTTTTCTGTTGCTTTTCGATCCTGAAGGGCAAAAATGTAAATAAAGTAAGTAACAACCTGAGACATTTGATACAGTACTGATTGCTATGAGCTTGCTCAAGACTGTGACATCACTGTTTTGATTATTCTTCTTTTAAGGGACTGGTGTGGCTGTTAAAGGTAGCAAGCCGAATCTATATTGAATATTGTCCTGCTGTAGATATTGGTCAGTCTTTTTATTTGAGTTTAAATTCTAGGAAACAAATCCCTTAGACTACAAAACAGTATTAGTGCATCTGTAAGTATCTTGCAGAATATGTTCCATTACACATATTAAATATGCCCTCTTCCTTCTATTCCCAAGGGTATATAAGAGGAAAAAATTCTTACCAGTTCTGCATGAAAAGCTATCTGTTTGGCCAGTCCAACAGAGTCACAAATCTAAACACAAAACACACAGGAAATAATAAAAAAGCTAATCAAAATGCCTCTACAATTAAGCCAGCATCCCAAATTAGATATAACACCACATTAAAGCACTTACAGGTACTTAAACTGAGAGGACTGACTGTTTTTCAGTACATAAACAAACAGTCCCGTAGACAGCTTGAATGGATCTAACATCTTCAATGGATCTAACATCTTGGAATCCATGTCAGATTCAAAACTGATACAAGTTATAACCATCAGCAATACCTTTTCCCCTTCATTATTTGATTCAAATATATAGCAGATGGAAGTCTGGCGGCTCTCAGCTCCCCCTCCTGAGGTTCTAAGCACAAATCCAAACAGGCGTTTATTCTCCTGGTGTGTAGCATAGAGAACTACACTGGGCAAAGGGAACTGCCAAGAGGATCAAATGTGGAGAGATTAAAACTGGGTCCAGATATTTTCTACATGAGGTTTCACATTAATTATCTTTAATATCATAAATGCACAATCACAGCACAAGAAGTTACAACCTGACCAAACATGTAACTATGAAACACAAACAGCAGATGAGACAGCAAGGATTAAATTACTCAAAAGACAGGCAAACTTCTAAAAACATACTCCATGTAAGAAATGGGGACCACATTTGCAGTGCAACTCAGTCATCTTCCTAAATGTGGTACACTCCTTTTTTTGTTTTCTTTTAATCATTCGTACTAGCTACATTTGGGACTAAGCTTCCAATACTTAGTGCCAGGTAAAGGCACTACTTTCCCAAAACTTGCCAACAGGTCAGCTCTCCTGAATTATTTAAGAAAAAAAAAGAGGGGAAAAAAAAAAAGGAAAGAAAAACCCCAAACCAAACAAACCACATTCCCTCATTACTTTGTTACATGAAAACTATTTTGCATTCCTATTCCTAAAAGGGAGTGGATTTCAAATGTATCTTTTTAAGACTTACCAAAGGATAAATTTTAAAATTCTGAAAGCCCCTACTCCAGCTGTTATAAACAGATAGGATGAGTTTTTCCTAACATTAAATGTTTGCATTTAGCACAGGGGATGTGCCCTCAAGTTGATGTATCTTGCCTGTTAAAGGTTACAGCTTTGGGGCACTTTTCAACTAAATGTCACAAAGGTAAAGACAGAAAAAAGTCCTACTTGAAATATCATGACATTTTCATGTGCTTAAGATTTCCTTTCATGGAAATTAAAGTCACTCAGAGCCTCCAAAAAACCGGAATGTTTTCAGAAATGCAAAGAAATTAAATGACAGACCATAAATTGTGCATAAAGAGGGGGAGGGGGAACAGTTTTGAAATATGAAAAATAAAGATTGCTATTACTGAAGAATTAGGCTGGCCTTATTTGATATCCTGACAAGATTTCCACTTATTCCTTTCAAGTGCATTTTTATAAAGTATTAGAAAAAAAAGAGACCAAACCAGAAATCATTCAACACCCTTAATGTAGACTCCAACCTTTATGTTCTCTCTTTACTATTTTACCCTCTCAGATCATGGAGGAAAGGTGGTCTCAAAAGCCAAACTGACCTACTGAAATCTCTGCCATTAAACCTGATCAGCAGGTGTTTTTCTCTCTGTTTTTACATGTCTGCATTAGCCTCCCAATTTCAGTGGAAATCTGGCCGGAAATCTCATGCCATCAGTGTTTTTTGCTATCATGTAATAATATTTTTACAGTAAAAGAATTACATTGCTGGGTATTAAAATGTAAAGTTACTTACTCGTAGTCTTGTAACTTGTGTCTGTGGATCAATTAACCTAAAAATTTGGTTTTAAAGACAAACCAGAAAGTAAATTTTACCAAAGTGAAAGAAGATCATTCTGTAAATAAACATGAGTAGAAGTCAGGAAGCAAAACTTACTTTAAACAGTCACAGGTGACTAACAAATGTGATTCTGTCATCCTGAAAACATTATGGATGGCACGAGCTGCAAGGATTTGACGCATTGTTTCATAAACAACATCTGGGCTTTCATCAGACTTCACTTCCATGGAGCCAAGAAATCTTACAATAAATAACTGATGAAGAATTGAATCTAAGAAAAAAGAAAAGTTTTGAACAAAGCAAACTCCATTTTGGGTTTTCCCTTCAAAACCCAAGCTGGACTGCAGTAAGGAAAACTCCAACCTTCTGCTAAAAAGAGGAGTGCTCACACTCAGCAATTAGAGGTACAGTTACCAAACAGCACGTCACACATCTTCTCATTTGCTCTAATGAATACAAGAGATGCAGCGAATTATTTTTACAACAGATTTTCAGACAGTAGTATGATTTAGCTCGACTGGTCAAATACATTGCAACGTAACTAAGCATTCTAAAATTGGTGTTAAATTAGAAGAGAGAACCTAGAGATGAAAACAGAAAATTAATTTCAAATTCTATATTTATTTAGTGTTAAAATAAAATTGTTGGTTTACCTTCTGTTTCAGATTTTGAGCCTCCAGATTCACCAAAGGGATTTGTGCGTCTATTAAAAAATGAAAACATTAAACCAGGAGTCAGATTACAGAACCACTCATGGATAATGTAGTAGTCTCATGCTGTGTCAAATACCAACATGTAATGATTTCACAAACTTGGAATCTGGAGGAATATGAATCTGGAGTATGGTGAATCATCAGGACATGCAATTTAATCAGGAGTGAGACATAAATTGCTGTATTTGAGGGCCCACATTATGGGACAAACAACAGATATTATTGTCCTATTGCTGCCATAGAAAGTTTTGCTCACATGGTATTTTTTTTTTCATATTTGAATTAAGCCCAAATCAAAACCTTGTTAATATTTGGAAAGCTGTAGTTTTAGGGGATGAAATTTCACAGAACAGCTTCAGGAAGCACAACCAAAAGCTGGTTCTTTCACAGCTCCATAGGAGCACCCACTTCTCATCACTGTCTCAAGGTGCTGAATTACTTACTGAAGAGAAGTCACTGGGTTTGGTTCAAATGCAGCTTTCTGAAAACATCACTGGGGTTTTACTCCTAGAGGGTCAAGAGAAATGTGGCTATTTCTGGCTCTCAAAGACAGAACTGCCATTGGTTATAAAGAAAAGTGAAAATACTCTAGGCTTCCAAGTTTCATTTTTCAAAAGCACTAAAGTAATGCTGAAAAGAGCACAGGAAATGAGGACATTTTATTTATTGTAAAGAGGAAATCACCCCTTTTCTTTGCCTAACTGGTAGCTGAAAAGCTATTGGCAAGGGCTCAATAAACTTCAAATTAGGTTTTATCTGGGAGTAATGAAGGTGTGACCTCTCAATAGTGTTCTAACAATAAATCCCAGAGCTAAGAGAAAAAACCTGTTCTAAATAGAACTCTGAAGTCACGCTGGTGTTGCTACAATGTTCAGATAACATAGATTCAATCAAGAACCATCCCATTAAATTGAGCTGGGTAATTACACTAAAGGCAAATTCTTTCTATTGGGATCTTCTGCCACTCAGACTTTTCTTGTCATCTAAGATTAAACTGCAATAATAAATGCAAAATCTCACAGGATCTCTCAAAAGGCAAAAATAAAATGTGAATACTTGTCATCAGTACTAGAAATGAAGGAAAGTATTTTTATTTTTGTATAATTAATATTTCTAAAGTAGCATGTTGCCTGTCTGTACAAACACTGTGGTGGTTCATAGAAAGTGATGGTTAATTGAAAATGCTGAGCACAACTCTGCCATTTCTGCTACAAAAAACATGATTTTCTAGAAAGAATTGTAACTGATGACATGAACATATAATTTTAACTCTTACAATTCAAGTATTTTTCTAGAGGGCAGGGGGATATAACACATTATGGAGTCTCACATTTCAGCTCTTTGGCTTGTTTTTATTGTTGTTAAGAGCAGCTGGATCTGCAAATATGGTTTTTTAATATCTGAATATTGCAGATGTAGTTCCAGAAATGCAGTGCAGATTTACAGGCCTTAGGTTTGTAATAAATCTCCCACTCAAAAATAAAAATGAGTAGGAGAAAATGCGTTTATGTTTCGGAATGAGCTCTTGGATCATTTTACGGTGTCTGTCTATGAAATCACTCCAGAAGCCTAGATCATTTTCACTCACCTTTCAGGTTAAGAAGAGTGTCATCGTATGCCATCATCACCTGGAGGCAGGGCTACCAAATTTCTCTTGAGTTTCCAAGAGGAAATAACCCAAGCTGCTGGGTGAGCAAGCAATAGGAAAGGAAAATACTTTGTAAAACTGAAAGATTAAAATAAATCAATAAATAAAAGCATTGGCTGTTAAAGCAAGAAAAGCTGCTGCAAACCAGAAAGCTACACTTGCACTCTAGTGCATGTCATTAAGCCTTTTTTAACAATTCCATTTAACAGTTACACGAATTGTTTTGCTTCACTGGCCACTGCAAGTTTTGTGACACGACTCGGGGAGAAGACAATGTGTGTTTTGGAGCTGCAAGTTAAACGTGGTTTTCTTGTTTTGAGTTAGTAACATTAACTTGAGGAATTTTTTCCTTCTCTCTCCATGTCCTACCTGCCCGACTGCCCCAAAGACTTGGCTTGGCCAGGCAGATCTTCACTAACTGGAGATATTATGTCAAACTGTATAGGAGTGTCGGGGGCAACGAGTGAATCCAAGGAAAGTGCTGATAAAGCTGCTGAGTCAGATCCCAGTGACCCTGTGCTGCTGGTACGAGCTGCAGGAGGACGAGATTGTCTACAACAAAACCAAAACATCAAAATGAGGGTTGGTTGATAGTAAGTTAAACCACAGAGGAGACCAATGCAATATTCTGGAACTTAGATGTAAAACAAACCAAAAACTAAAACCCTGAAGATCAGGTACAGTAAACAAAAACAGAGTCTATGTTTCTATCAAATTTAAGTAAGTTAAAGTTACTACTTGCATTAATAATTGCATCAGATTGTTTTAACATTAATACATAATCAATACAATCCGAGGTCTGCTTCCAGGAGTCGAAAATTCTCACTATGAAATAACACAACAAACCAGACATACAATGCAGCCACCAAAGCTGTCAGCCAGTGGCATCAGGATTGGAACAATGGATGCTGAACAGTGTTAGGAAGGTGAGTGCGGGATATTCTCCTCGAGCCTATCAAAGATTTAGTTCTAAACATAGAAAGTTCCGTGGGTTTGTTTGGGTATCTTTTTTTCCCCCCCTAGAACTTTCTCCAGGATTCTCTTTATAGATGTGCTCTTGCAGTGACCCCTAGTTCCTGAACTTACACAGTTGGCCTCATGCTCTCATGCCTCTGCTGGAAGGACGGAGATGGAGTGACGGCCTCCAGGGCCGACTGATTGACACGGGCAGCCATTTCCTGCAGGGCAGAGACAGCAAAAAGTCACTGAAAACATTTTTCTCAAAATAAGCTTTCAGTTTTTATTTATATGCAATTGACAGAAGTTATAAACTCCAGCCTTTGTGAGAATCTGGCATTCCTAAATATTCACTACACAGCTGCAGTATTTTCTTGTAGCTTTTCTCGTAACCCATATCCTGACGTTAACTTACTCAATTGCTTTACAATACTGTCACTGCTAATAAAAGCAATAGCGAAAATAGAGAGAAAATAGAGAAAATGAGAGAAAAGGCCCAATAGTAAGCCTGGAAAAATAAGCAAATGTAGCCAGGAAGAAAAAGAAAAATCTCATTTGAAAATGCAGCCCTCAACTGCAAACTAAACCCCACGAAGATTAAAAACTATCAATTAAGAACTACATAACAGTTATTTCAGCGAATGATGGACCATTTACAGTTGAATTTCATTTTAATCTTTCATTGAAATCACTAATTCTGATCAATATTTAATGCTGATGCCTTCACTTCCTGGGATAGAGCCAATAGAGAAAGTCCTTGAGGAAAGGATTTTTGGAGAGAGAAAGTGCAGGAGACAACAATGAAGCAATATTTTGGGGAGTGTATGACTCAGAAAAATGAGAATGGCTACGAAGCCACTGGGAAGTGAGGAGAAGGTGAGAACACTCCCCCCCTTCACTGCTGTAAGGGGGCTGCACCCCTTTATGCCAGGACTAAACAGAACCTCAGCTCTACCTTCATCAGAAATGTGCTTTGGGTAACTGAGCTCTGCATTCCAACTAGTCTGCTTCTCATCTGTACAGTTCACTTAGCCAGCCAGGTCCTTGTATTATCTACAGAGGTCTATTTAGTTCCTAACCCAAAACCTGGAGTGACACACTCCATTTCAGCCTGGAAGATCAGGGGTTTTTCTACAAAATTGTTATGCTTT
Organism: Oxyruncus cristatus; assembly: GCA_013399855.1. Classification (NCBI taxonomy): domain Eukaryota; kingdom Metazoa; phylum Chordata; class Aves; order Passeriformes; family Cotingidae; genus Oxyruncus; species Oxyruncus cristatus. The sequence continues at coordinate 617,300 of VXAY01000232.1, forward strand.
TAAGATTCACATTCATAAAACTCTCAGTTCCCTCTAATAGAAATTAAATGTATCCATTTGAATATTTGTGATATTATTTTTTAAAAGAGTGTCATATACAAATACAGGATCTTGGCTACACCAAACATAAAGGTCACGTATTTTTAATGCTTTCCATATAAGCATTTAGATGAAGGAGACAATGGACTCCATGCATTAATACCATGAAAAGCTTCACATTAGGCATGTAGGAAGTACTTGGCTTAATTCTGTGCTATTAATTTTACATAATTATATCTTAACATATTACTGATACTATAAATTTTAATAGTTACCTCGGGGTTTTCACTTAGATATATCTGTTTAGATATGTTGTTTATGGTGCATATCCACTGAAAAGGAGAAAGAAAAAAGAAAATAAATGAATTTGTCATGTTTTCTTAACATACTTGATTAAATCCCTCAGTTGGCTGGTTTCAGGACTTTTTCTGCTTTCCTTGTAATTTCAGGGAGCCAAATATTCTGCACATCCAGCTTGCCATTAAATTAACTACCATCTGCATACTGCACCTAACCTTACACCTTTCTTACTTGAAAAAATGATTTCAGTCACCCTAAAGATCAAAACTAAAGAAAGCCTAACTCTAAGTAATTAAAAAAAAAAAAAAAAAAAAAGTCAGGATTCTTTGTACTCCATTATTCTGTTCAGCAGATGACATTGTTTCCTCAAAACATTATCAAGATTCAATCTGACTTTTTGTGCAATTCGCCCACTTCTTGCATCTGCAAGCTAGAATCTGTTTTCTCCCTCTACTCTGGAAAACCACTGGCTCCTGTTTCTGGCTTTTCAACTTTTCCCTGAAGGAGAACACTAACTGGAATAGATGCAGTGTCCCACTGGGGTTTACAAACGCATTCCTTCTGCACAACAGAAACTCACTGGGCTCCATGTGAACCTCCCATGAGCTTACCTCTTCATAATCCTTTTTACTTTCTGCCTGTAAGATTGAAGACCTGAAAGAGGAGAATGAAAAAAACAATTCTGTCTATTTAAAATGCTTCATAACTACATTCATCAAGGAAACTCCCATTTTCTCTTTGTACACTGAACAAGTTACAAAAGGCTGAAGATTCTGTGTATGTGCTGAGTTCAGTCAGCATCTAACTGGGGAAGAGAGGGACCTATGCTTTCATTTAATTGAAAACAGGAAAAGAACAAAGTTCCAGTTGTGCCCATGTGATACAGGAGAACTCACAAAATGCAACAATACATGATTGTAAATTGATTATCACAATCTTATTCTGAAATACTACTCAGCTACATCATAGAGCTTACAAACAAAAATCCAGACTTTACGAAGCTAAAACATCTCAGATTTTGCTTGTAAATATCCACAAAATATATCAAGCTATAATCTGGCCAGAGGCAGACCACCTTTCTTTTCTTAATTAGTGAGTCCAGCCTTACTCACAGGTAACAGCAGTGTCAGACCACTCACTTTTTGCCATCGAAAGACGTGATCTGGAAACAGTACCGTCTGTCTTCACAGTCCACAGCCATCACAGAGCAGTTGTCTATGTCCATGACAAGTCCCCCAGCTACATCCCCTCTGGCCTGGCTCATCAGATTTCCACCTTGGGTGAAGTAAAACTGTCTCTCCCAACTGGAAGATACCAGTCCTGTTTTACTAAAAGATAAAAAGAGGTCCAGTTAGAAGATTAGCAGCTCAGCTGAGCTGAAAGACACTTGGAATAAAGCATTCCCCATTTAATGTTTTAGGTCAGAGTTACAGCTAAACTGAGCTCTCTCCAGCTGTTGGGTTTTTTCACGCTAAAGCTATTGCTGGGCAAACAACACATAAAATAATAATAACTGCTTTCTTAAATTATGTGAAACAATTTAGAATAAAAAGGCATAAGTACTTCAGTTTTGATGATCAGCTTTCACAGTACGGCTTTACACAACATGCATATTCAAATTCTGTGCACTGCCAATAGGACTGATAAGACCTCTGAACTCTGCACTTACATTGCTAAGAGTAAGTTTTGAAGAACTTTGTGTTAATTTCTTCAAAACTTGTGTAGTCATGTAAGATACCTCCATTTTCCAAGTATTTTGTACCATTCAACAAGACTTGCAAAATTTTGCTTAGAGCTGAGAGATGGAACCTTGTTACTTTCCCATTACAATGCAGGGAAATTACATTCTCATAAACTTTTTATGTTTTGACGTGAAAATTCAGGCAAGATTAGACTAAAATGAGGATAACTATGCTCTGTATCCAAATGACACTATGTCAGTGTAACAATGAATTTTATACTAATTAGGTGAAGAATTCCAAAGAAAGAAAGAAACAGGAGACAATGGGACTTATCCAACTAAGTATGTAAAATCAGCATAGCTACCATCAACCAAAAAATTCTTGAGCTTTTTCAGCTTTCCTTTCCCAAAATTAAATATTTTGGAACTTTTAAGTAACAAGTCAGTCTTACTTTCTTGCATTGAGATAGCCAGCTTTCCGTGTTAGATTTCTATGGACAGGAAATTTTGTAGGATCAGGATCAGGCAAATACAGTGGATCACTCGCCACTTCCAAGTCCTCTATGGTTTGTTGCATGTTTTCTACTTCACAATCCATTTCCCTGCGAACACTAAGATAAATAACATGTTACTAACACAGATATTTTGTTAATAAGTAGAAAAAGAAAAAATAATTGTCCTGATAAAAGTTCAAAATTCAACAAAAACAACTTACTTTTGCACACTGGTGCCAATATTGGTCAAAAATTCCTCCAGTTGCTCAGTAAGGTTTTCTGAACCCATTTTAAAAAAGCTTATCTTGAAAAAAATAAAGGAGAAGGGAAAATTTAGTCATTAATAAAACTACATTAACAATTGATGAAGTCATAGGAGAGTAGTTTCTCAGAGAAATCTGTTTTCATCTCTCATTCCCAACAAAGCTAAATCGAGTTTAGCCATAAGAAATCTCAGACCAGGAAGCCACAGGGGATGGCCCTGCCCTTCCCATTCTTAGATCCAGGAAAAAGCTGCACCTGAACAACAGGTTGCACCATCTACTTTGTTGCACAAAACACGCAGAGTTCGGTTCTTAAATACAAGCTGCAAAGTCTGAAAAAGAAGCATGAGTCCTTGCCTTTGGAAAGCTTTCAGACAGCGTGAGAAGTTAATTTCTACTCAGACCACTGTGGCAGTGCCAGCTGCTGGGAAGTTTGACTTCCCAAAATATCCCCTATTTGATTACATACTTCTGAAAATACAAATTAAGTCTCTCCAAAGAAGCTTATCACGGTTGTATTTTCTGTTGCACCTGTCCTCAAATAAACCAATAATAAACTTATTTATATAAAGCAAAAACAAGCCAGAATACTTTTTAGCATTCCAGTTCTTCCACACCCTTGATTGAAAATGATAGTGATGTGACTTCTGATGATTAAGTCATTTCAGAATAGCTGCCATGGGAATGAGTTTAACTGAGAAGGTGCAATTCCATGGGGCCTCTCCTGCATGGAAGCTCTGATCAGCACTTCCCATGAGGAGAATCAAGTACACAGCAATAAAATTTAGGCAGTGTATCAAACTCAGCCATCTGGGGTTTGGGGTAGAATTAACCTTTATATTTGTCACCCAGACTTTCCTAAAAGATTCTCTAATGGCAGTGAGGGCATATCATGATGAGATTCATGACTAGTGCTGGCTGAAGACACTGTTCCTGGCAGCAGCTGTGGCAGCTACAGGGAAGTGGATGGGGTAGGTCTTTTTCTCCATTTCCTTCCTTGGATGGCAGTACAAAATCTTGCAATGGATTTCAGTACATCAACCTTCATGAAGTACTTTTACATCTTCTTTCAGACTTACAGGTTTCAGAATCTGAAATTACCTGAGCTTGCATGTATCCTAGCAAGGGTTCCAGCAGAGAAATTTTCTTTTTGTACTGGAGGGTATTTAAAGCACAGAAATAATGCATCATAGTCTGGTGCTGTTTTTTCCTGGAAGTATATACATCTTCTGTAACTTCAGCCTTGATCTGAAGAGACACAGACAGGGCAGGGAAAAAAAGGAATGTTTGAGACTTGGCATTGATCACATGCCTTCTGGACAGCTTTACAGACAGCAGCGAAAAACAACAGTCATGTTCTACCCTCTATCAGCAGCAACTGCACACTTAACTCTGCTATTTTGCTTCTCTAATTTATACTTGAGGTACATGAAAACCAAATGCAGCGTTCTTTTCTCCATGGAAAGTGTGGTTATTTCTTCTCAAAAACAAATTGAATATGGCATCACAATTTTAATCCTGAAGCGTTATCAGTTTTACAAGACAGGTATGTGTTGGGGAAACCTGCTTTTCTGTCTAGGCTGCTAAAACATAAACTGTCAAATGTCAGGTGGAATCTGCCATACACTGTCATGCATCACAAATATATATCTGATGAAAATTACTTCTTATCTCCTCTAAAAATCTTTATATTAAGTATTTTGTTTTACAAACCTTTTCGTTTTCCCTTCTTTTTGACAACCGACTGTATCTGGTAATGGCAGCATCGTGGTCTGCAATCAGGAGAGAGTTTATGATCATTTTGATAAATTAATGACTTGCAAAACAGAGCAGAAAACCTTTCATATTGCAGTGCTACACAGAGAGACCAATGCAAAGTTCTGTCATTTTAACACCTTCAGGAATTGTTCTTGTCTGTTTATAATCATTTCACTGCTACAAATACCTGGGCTGAGGAAAGATTCCAACCAGACATGAATGTCACCAAACTGTTACAAACTACCCTAAACATCTACTCTTCTGCAAAGACAGAAATTTTCTGTAAGTAGAGACAACTTTACCTTATGAAAACCTGTATCTAATCTTTTTGCTGCTAATGTAATGAAGCAATTTACACTGAGAGAAGTATAATCTTTACTTATATAATGAGTTCTCTACAAGGATTATAGTAGAGCTAAAAAAATAACTTCTGACAACAGGGAAGAGAAATATCAAACTCATTTTAGGGAGGCAAAGTTTGTTTATTCATCCAGTCCTAACTTTAGTAAGTGATGTAGCACCTTACTATTTTTAGTAATTTTGGTAGCATAATCCTACATTATTTAAAAATCACATATACAGTTTAAGTATTGTAAAAAACACTGCCAATTTGCCTTAAGGCTTCAGTGCACAAAGCAGGGATTTACAAGTGAACCAAGGACATTTGAGTGCCTAAGTATCACTGAAAAAAATTACACCTTAATTAGTCACTTTAAGCCTACAGGCTTAACTCCACTAGTTTTCTGAATAAGCAATCTACAATAATCTTACAGATATTACAAGACAACAGTATTAAGTATTTTACACTTACCATTGCTTGCAATTTGGAAAACTTCTTTTAGAGTTAATATCTCTACAAAAAAACATACCACAATTTAAATGAGTTGTTATTAACATAACAGTCACATATTAAGGCTTCTCATGTAATGTTTAAGTACTGAGCAGTTGTAGTTAACATCCTGTACCACAGTGAGTTACCAGCACAGGCACTGTGGGGCCAGGAAAGTCTGCTCCTGCTTGGGGCCTGGGTGTCATTTCTGTGGCTGGCTGGCTCCAAAAAAAATACTGCACTGTAATAATGTAAGGAGGAGCTTCTTTTCAAAAGTCTGTGAAAGATGTTATCAACACAAATGAGTCACCAGTCTAAGTTCTGGTTTGAGCTGGGGAAGTGAAGCACAGGAGATGGGAAGTATCCAACCCCAGCACATATTGCGATTCCTCCTCCCTAAAACAGACCATGTTCTAGCTGATTATTTAGTCTCCCTGTGTCAGGGAACTGAAAGCAGCACAACATCTTAACACCTCTTCTGATCCTGACTGTGGTTTGTGGCATATTACAACATAAACGAGCAGAAAGCTGCGCTCAACTTCATGGGAACGCAAGTACAAAGAAGCATGGAAAAGCTGGACAGGAAATGCCTGTGAGGTCCAGAAAGAAGTATGGTGTCATTACACACTACACCAGCTGGTGGCAGAAAAATTCCAGTGGGAAAATTTGTTCTGCGATTACTGCCTCAGGGATGCTGCTCAGTGAGTACCAACAGGGGATTTTTCCAGGTTTTGAGGAGCAATATTAGCCTTGGGATATTCATGATCCTGTGCTCAAAAAGCATAATCTATTTAATCTATAATTTTGCAACAAACTACTGCCAAAGAAGTATTTTCCAAGATTCATAAATGGTTAGAAGACTTATGGAAGACTTGAAATTTTTATTTCACTTTAGACTTAAGACATCCATATCTTAGGTATAACCACTCTAGAATGTTCACAACAGGGATACTGAAGTTATTTCAGTTTTAACTCTTATAATTTGTATTTAAAGTCCCTTTGCCATACAGTCTATTCACTCCATCATCTTGAGTAAAATCAATCATAATCACACACATACACTATTTTAAACCAGGCAGAATAGGACACAACTGTCACAAAAATCAGAAGTTGGAAGCACCTTATGCCTGCATGTAAGTCACCTGTATTACCAGCAGGGTTGAAGAACCATGTCACTAATTCTTAATATAGTAAATACTACAACCTTGGCACTTTGCCCTTTGAGTTTAGTCCAGCAATACACTGATGTCATGGTATTAAAATATACACAAGTATTTCCTGAAAATGCAAATTATCTGAAAATTATTCCTAATGTTTTTCAGTAGCTGCAAAATGTTCATCTTGGATAGAAGATAAGTGCTTCCATAATGTAAGTAATACTCTTGTTGAAATAACAGTGTTAAGTTCTTCAATACTCTCATGAATAGAAATAACTTACTTTTTTTTAAATAGGGAGATGAGTAATTTGAGAGCTGAAAAAATAAGTGGCATGATCTATTTAGTGAAACAAGAGCTATGGAGATTAAATGCTACGTTTTATTGTTGCTGTGTTGATAAAATGCATTATTTGGTCAAGTCCTCTACCTTTTAGATCCCTTTCTTTAAACTGGGTAATAGGAAACATCATTGCATCTGCAAGCTGAGTTGAAAGTACTGCATGGCAAGAGCTGAGCTGAAAAAGACAAGAAAAAGGAGAAAATTTTAGGAAAACAGTGCTAAGACCAAACCCAGTTGTGATAGGTTGCCATCAATTTCACTCAAAAATTACATGTACTTAACTACACAACTTAAACATCATTTTGCACATTGCTTGCTTCACAGCTAATTTTTTCTAGGTTCCAGATCTCACCACTAGCTCTCTACAGAAGACTAAACTTCAGAGTTTAGTTTTTGTCCAAACTCTTCGAACCTTATTTCAGGTTACTGCATCACATCCAGAGATGGCCTCATACATTCAGTTTATTTCTCTAGTTTCTCTCCAGCCACCTCACAGCCCGTCTTTCACAATTTACAGAGGTAGAACAAAATGTGTTCCTCCTCCCAAAATGCTGTTTAAGTAGGGTTAAAAGTGAGGAGCTGGATCACAGCAAACATCCTGATTCAGCTCTTAACGGTGCTCAGTTGTCTGTCCTGAGTCAGCCTGTAATACAGACAGTCAGGTACCAAAATCAGGCGGTACCCTCACGAAAACAGTCACCAGCTGCCAATGTGGAATGTTTCTGGCTGTATCTACAGTAAGTTGAACTCCATTCCTTTTCAACAATCCTCCTTTTGCTGAACTAATTCTTCATCTTCAGGTTACATAACTTTAAACAGACGCTGCAATATACAATTAAGGGTTACCTTGTTGACAACTGAATGCCATTTCTGTAGCTACTGTCTTAAAAAAGGCTGGAAAAATGAAGCACATTAAAGGCTATACATGACAACATCAGCAAAGTAAACAGAAGCACTCGCCTCATCAATCACTTTTGCGAATTGCTGCAGAGTGGAAGTCATGACTTCATCATCTCCCCCGAGCGGGAAACGCTGAGAGAAGATAAAAAATGTTATGTTGTTGGCAGTGTTTCCTGCCATTCACAAAACTATTAATCATGTCTACGAATATAGCAGATATTTCATTATTTTAAAACATTATACAATTAAGATACACTGAAGTTGTTCACCTCATTAGGTGGAGAAGGAGGATAGGGAACAGCAGCCTCCTAAAGAAGTAAATTTGTTTTTAATGTGCATCTCAGAAAAGGGGGTCCATCAGCAAAGCCACAAATAGGGAACCCTTCAAAAGTACAGGCTCCCAAGGAAGAAAGTTATGGTTAGTCTGTGCTTTCAGAGATGGAATTTTCTGCCAGAGTAAATCATGGTTGTTAACTGGAGATTGCAATGTAATCTCTTCTCTTTGTGACTAGTAAAATTACAGCACCTAACAGTAAACAGGTTTATAAAATAAAATCAAAACAGAACCACCCTAAGCGACCCCCCAAAACACTGATCCAAAAGGAAAATATTTCAGAACTTATTAATATTCTTCACGGAAAGAGGAATTAATTCCGGTTTAGCTGGAAGAACTAATATAAAGATGGCAGATTCTTTTGGCAAAGGTTTGAACCACCAACCACAGCAGTTCATTTTATATGGACCAAATCTAAACACATCCTCTGGGAGATAAAAATCTACAAAAATACACAGTCCTGACCACACAAAGACAACAAGGATTTACACAGTACCTGTTTCTCATATTCCTTCAGAAGCTTTGAAGTCAGATGAGTTGCTGCACTTAATTCATTCTGATGAAAAAAAGGCAAAAAAGTACAATCAGTAAAAAAGGTCAAGCAGCTCAAGTATATACAAATTAAAAATACAGCCATAAACTCAATTGTTCAGAAAAATCACACAAAACAGATTCTGTCTTTGGCATAAAACTACAGTTATTTATAGACAAAGAGTGAAACATGAATATATTGTGGGTAAAAAATCTCCCACTTGGTACATACTATTATATACACCAAGATTATTCAGTGTGCATAACATTTTAGAAACATTTAGGACATAGAATAGAACTACTTGACCAGAAAACCTTTTTTACTTGTCATAAGAAATTCTGTTGCAAAAGAAAGCACAAGAATCACTCCCTTATAGAAAAACAATCGTTAATTTTGCTTCTACATTTAAAGAATGTGGAAGTTAAAAAAACCCCATATCACTTACAATAATTTCAAAAAAAGCAAGAGACATGAAACGTGGTTCAAAAGCTTTATAATGCATTCAAGAATTTCATGAACTCTACCTGTGCATCATATATTCTGTGCATGGCTTGAAATAACTGATTGATGTAATTGGATATTGCAGCAGCATCTTCTTCAAATACTCCCAGCAAAGAGCGGGTCTGTAACAATCAGACAGCCAAAACACCAACATGGCAAGTTAGAAAAGTAGCATTTAAATGTAATGGAATTTCAGAGTTAAATAGCATTGCTTCAGGTTTCATTAATGAAAAGTTTATAAACCCTCCAACACTGTTTACAGGAATGACACCTGTTGCACACCAAAGAATCTTATCCAAGCTCAGCCTCACTCCTGCTGTCAGCCTCTCTCTGGGTTAATGCATCTTGAGAAAGGACCAAGGGAGATGAACAACTGTGTTAAAAAGTTGAAACTGTGGGCAACTACTGGAACCACAATGGTACAACCCCAAGGAAAAGGGTAAAGATGACTGGTATAAACAGCATGCCAGGAATACACGTTTCTTCTGCAGTGAATTCCAAATAAAGGCTGTGGTTTTCCCATACTGTCCAACCTGCACAAAGACAGTTGCTGGCTGTGCTTGGACCTGTCATTCACCTGTGCAATAACCGCCACGTCTGTGATCAAACGGTTGAGGAACTTAACATCAAACCAAACCAAACAATACAACCTACATCTGGTTGTCCTCAAGACAAGTGTTTTCACCACTGAAAGGCAGTGAAAAGATCTGTCCTTTTGTCCTTACCCCAGCTTGTCAGTCTGTCTGTTCCTTAGCTGGTGTCTCCCCAAGCCTGATGACTCTGCGTTCTATTGTACTGCCCACATCACTGATGAAGGTGCTTAACAGTACCCACCTCAAAAATCAAAATCAACCTCACTGTCCACCTATTAGGCTTCAAAACACTGATCTCTATCTGTGAGACCACCTATTCAGCCAGTTTTTCCACTGAGGTCAGTCCAAACCTCTCCCTTTGGCCAGAAGAATGTTACCAGAGAGAGTGTCGGAGTCCTTGCGCAAGCTCAGTGACACCCCCTGCTCTCCCTGTGCTGGAATGACTGGCTCGGGATGAGCAGGCAATCAGTCACTCAGGTGTAATTTGCCCTTTAAGCTTAAATGAGATGCTGACTCGGTGTTCTTGCATCCCTTTTGCACTCGGAAGCAAAGTTACTCCTCGGCATGAGGATAGCGCGAAGGCGGCTTCCACCAAGACAGAAACCCCAGAGGGGGAAGAGCAGAGGATGTCCCTATAACTGTACAGGCTCCACTGGCTTTTCCTAATCCAAAACATTGGTTGGGATGCTTGGATTTAGAAACAGGACTATTGCTTGCATGAGCCGCAACAGAAACATTTCAGGAATGTTTTAGCAAAAAGACTGTGCTTCGGTTTTAGGTTTACACCAAAATTGATGCCCAGACAGCAAACTGAAAGAATCGTAAGTACATAATTGGGGTTTTTTCCCAAATTATGATTGTTAAACACCTGAAACTGGAAATTCTCTTAGACTTCCCTAGGCTGAATAATAGTGGTTTCCTCAAAGAGGAAAGGAAGGACCTAATGGGCCCTGGGAAAAGAACAAAAGACTGGCATAAGAAGTCTGGACACCAGATATCTAAATACCAAAAATATAAAAAAAGGGCATAACACAATAAATAACTTTAATGCTGGTTCTGGCTTATAAAACAAGTGGAAAGGGGAGATAAAGGAGGAAAGAGGCAGAGGAGAACTCAAATCTTTGCCAGGTGTGGCAACATGTGTCATCCTAACAGCCATGACTCTCCCATTAAGGAGACAGACACGAAAGAATGCAAAAGAAAAAATTACATGGTACTATAACCACTGAATTATATCCCCATGACCTTTAAACCTGACCATAAATAAACCTGAACTTATAATTTTAAAGGAGTATCATGCAAGGTTTCTGGATTACACTTATTCTTTAAAACCAAACACTGAAGAAAAAAGCTTTTCTATGTTTTTTTATGTTAAAAAACTGACACTGTATGATACTGATAGAATGAAATTAACCTGAAGCTAGAAACAAATTATGGCAGACTACTGCTTAGCAGAAAATTAGAGGAATTGTTCACTCATGTTTCTAGTAAAACTTTGCCTCGTTTTGCATGTTCTTTAGGATGCTTTCAACCTGTGTATATGAGCAGGGAAACAAGAAAGCACCGGTGAGAAGCTGCACAAAGAAACCACTTGGTTAGAAGTCAGTGAACTGTGAAGGCTTCTAAGCCATGCTATGTACTACTCACAGGTGATACTGCAAGAGCCTGTGCTATCCAGTCTCGGCTTTTTTGTTGTGCAACGCTTCGGGAATGCAAATCAGTTTGAGCAGAAACTCTCCCTAAATATACACTGAGTATGTGTGTAATATATGTCCTGAGTTAACACTTAAATTGCTCTGCTTTGCATAGCAAAAGACTATGTAAACTTGGCATCTGGTTTAGGCCTGACAACACAGAGGGCAGATTTTTATCCTGTGACAACAGGAAGTGAATCGGGTTTGAAATTTCAGAAAAGCCCTTCCTTCCCTCAGACAGAGAATAAGATTGATGTTTATATATCTACAGTTGGTGTCTGGAATATGTCTAAGCTCTGGGCCATAGTTCAGCACTAAACAAGGACCTGGGCTGATGAGCTCTTTCATTATCACAGTAGGAATGCATCAGTCCTGGCAACTCCTCAAGAGTCGAGTTCTGCTTTCTTCAAGCAACATTTATTGCCATTTCCATTGCATTCATTTCAGAGTAACAGAAATGGACCAATGGACCAACAGAAAGCTACAGAATCCTTGCTATGTTCTTCTAAGACATGGCTGCCAGAATTCACCTAAAATAAAAAATGATACTGGCAAATCCAATTGTTTAAGCACATCAAACTCATTGAGATGAATTAGGCTTTGCTAGCCTGTGTAACAAATAACCTCAAAAGACTCCAAAATTTACAGTTATGTTCCAATAAGAAACCTTCTTTGCATGTGCTTCACAAATGTCCTCAGATGATCTTAAGTTTATCTTACATTAGGCATTTCCTATAAATATGAATAGTTCTGACTTCCTTATTCCAAGAACAGACCTTCAAGAGATAATTTTTTTTTTAATCACTATTATTGTAACCCTTTCAAAATTTTTTCCTCTTCGTGAGATGACACCAGGTTTAGCCCCTGGGCCAGAGGCCCCACTGCAGGCCAGATCTCATCTCTCATGTAGTATTTGAGCTATTTGGGGCACTGTCGCTGGGAAAGAAACGACTCCTTTCTGCATGGCCTTCTAGCGCCTTCTCTAAGTCGTTCCTCCCCTTGTTTTAGAAATGTTAAAGTGACTGTCATTTCACAGGGTTAAAATTACCGATTAATCAAGTGAAAGTTTTTCTTCCTATGGCCAACGAATCAAAGGTACCAACACAGATGCTGTTACAATACAGGACGTCTTGCTCACTACACAAACTGTGCATCAGAACAAGGATCTTAATTTAAAAGGCTGCAATAAAGGAAAAAACACTGTAAACTTTTCTTCCCCACATCTAAGAAGAGCAGTACACGTACTTGCTGTTGTTGCTGCTGCCAGCGAGAGAAACGGAATAAAGCCTTTCCTGCTTTAGAGAGAAATGCCAACGCACTACAGGGCATCTCTGACAAAGGTCAGGCACAGCAATGGCAGGGAAGGATCGGGGCAATTAAAGGCCTTTGGGCTCCATGTGCTTCCCCCCTACTGTCAGCACAAACCAGCGCCGAGACAACCTCACCCAACACCTCCTTTTCACACGGATCTATTAAACCTTAACGCGGTTTTAGCGGAAGATAAAGATAAGACAAATCGCCTTGAGAAGCGAAGACGGGATTTTGCCATCACGAGGTGTCCAAAATCACCGTCGAGCGCGAAGGCGGGGGCGGGGAGGTCCAGGGGCCGGCGCGGGCTGTGCCCTGCCGGCGATGCCGAAGCACACGCAGTGCCCGGCCCGTCACCGGCCCATCGGACTCCAGCGGGGCACAGCCGGGACAGGCAGGACGAACCCAGACCGCGGCCGCAGCCCCTGTGCGGGGCGGGAGCACCGGGAGGCACCGGCCGTGCGGGAGCGCTCCCGCCGCGCCACCGGGAGCGTCCCTCGCGCCCGTCCGTCCGTCCGTCCGTCCGTCCGTCCATCCGGGGCTCGCCGGGGGCCGGCAGCGCCGGGGCAGCAGCGCTGGGCCCGGGACGCCG
>VXAY01000232.1:630619-694271 GCA_013399855.1 Oxyruncus cristatus
GCCGGACGTCCCTCCCCCTGCCCGCCCACCTGGCCTTCTCATTGGTCCGCCCGCCCAGCCTGCCCGTTTCTTNCTTCTTATTGGTGGGCGGGCCCATCTATCGGGCCTCACGCGCGCGGGGCTGCCCTGCCGCTCCTGCTCTCGCGCGCGACCCCACAGGGCTCCGGCGCGGCTGAGGGAGAGGGGAGTGCCGGCAGGTCCCGGGAGCGGTTCCCGGGGAGCGGAGACAGCCAGGGACGTGTCTCCGCTGAGGTGACCGCCCGGCCGTGCGAGTCAGGGCGCCAAGCGAAGTTGTCCTCCCCGCCGTGTATGCGGTCTGGCGGCTGCAGCTCTCTCCTCCCGGACAACCGCCTCGGGGGCCCACCCGCAGCGCGGTAACGCCCTTGTGCCCTGGCCGTGATGGAGTATCTTTGGCACTCGTTCCGTGTCACTGGGAGCATCCCTTTTGGGAAGTCTCCTCTCATCCCTGCCATGTGGGTGGATCTCGGGTGCGGGCCGGTCTCTCGTACCCTGCCTGCAGTGAGAGGACCAGAGGAAAGGGCATTAAACTGAGACGGGGTAGATTCAGATTAGATACTAGAAAAAATAATTACTGTGGTGGTGCTGCTGGGCTGGCTGTTGGACTGGATGATTTTAAAGGTCTCTTCCAACCTTGGTGATTTGATGATTCTATGTATCTCTCCACTACTTGAAGAAGTATTTCTATGCCTATCAAGCTAGTAATTTTTGTTACAGTGATGGCTTCTCCTGAGGACCTGTTGTTCCTGACTATGTCTTAAAAGAAATCCCCAAAGTATTGCCGACCACTGAATTTTCCCCCTCAGAAGCAAGAGTTCAGTTCTAGTGGGCTCCCTGCTCTCTTAGACTGGATAAGTTCGGTGATAGGTTGGTGGCCAATTTTAAATGCTTAAAAACTACTGTGAGGGCTCACTGGAGTTGAACCAGATGATTGGTTGAACTTGCAAACAGCTTCAACTCTGAAATTACTTAGAATCATAAAATTGTAGAACTGCTAAAGTTGGAAAAGAGCTCTAAGACCAAGTCCAACCATGAACCAGCACCACTGTGTTCACCACCAAACCCCGGCCCCAGTTGCCACATCCACACGCCTTTTCAGCACTTCCAGGGATGGTGATTCCAGCACTTCCCTGGGCAGCCAGTGCCACCTTAAACTTCCCCTGCGCAACTTGAGGCCGTTTCCTCTCGGCCTGTTGCTTGTTACCTGGGAGAAGAGCCCAACCCCCACGTGGCTACAACCTCCTTTCAGGTAGTTAGAGAGCAAGACTCGATAGACTTGATAACAATTTTTAGATGTATTTATTATTACAGCTTGGGGTGGGGGGAAGGGGGGAAAGATGCTTTTCCCGTGATGGTTTTGCCTTTTTGGGACCAGGTGAACTTAGTGTAAAACCAGATTAGAAAGTGCATGAAGCGCTTCCAGCAGAGCAAATGATTAACAATTGTGCAGTTCTCCTATGGAGGCCTCTCTTCATGTATCAGACTATGGTTTACCTTTAAAAGCAGATAAAGGAAAAGGCTGGTGTTAAATTACAAACAACTAAAGATTTTTGAGGTAAGTTTTTTGTTTTTTTGTTTGTTTTGGTTTTTTTGGTGGGGGTGTTTTGTTTTGGTTTGGGGTTTTTTTGTTTGTTTCTTTTCCTGTAGGGAGTGGGGAAGAAATTTCCAAGTTACTACTCTGTTCAGTCATTTCATTTACCAGCTCAGCTGTGACTCACCTGACCAAAGCAAGTCACAGCACCTCTTTCTTTCCTTGTCATATGAGGGTAATAATTCAGAGTTATCTTACAAGGTATTGTGAAGACTAGATCTTGTATCTGTAATTACGTGACAGAGCATTGGCTCATGACCTGCTTTCTGGGGTTGAGATCAGTGAACTTGTGCCTAAGTTTTACAGCAGTCTCCTGTAAGAAACACCTCTGTTTTGTGCTGCAAGATGCATTTCCCAGTAGAATTCAGGGAGGTAGTAACTTTAAATGGAATTGGGTTTAGTTAGCTTTGTATATTTGCAGCTGTAAGTGGCAGAGGAAAAAAAACAAAACAAACATTTCTTAGCTGCTATCAGTAGAGAACAGCTCTTTGAGAATTAAATGTTTTGTGGAAGAAAAAACAATACCCTAACAAAGCATACCCTTTAATGTGCAGAAATGTGCTTTATTATCCCTGCTGGCATGTAGCGTAGAAATGTCTTGTTTCTGTTGTTCTTAGTAATTCAGTTTAATGATTTGGTTTAGTGGGTGGCCTTTCTAATAATTCTGAAGTGTACCAGGGCTTCTCAGCTTTTTTAATATGTCCTTTATGCTGACACATTCTGTGTGTTACTTGTCTTGTTCTTACCTTTAGTGCATGTTTTTACAAGTGATACAAGGTATCCAGAAACTTTATCTGAGCTACAAATTTTACACCAACAGATAAGATTTGGTAGTGGTGAATTGAGGAATCCCTCTGAACCCTTTAATACGTATGTTTTTAGTGTCACCCTGTTTTCAGCACTTAAAACTTTTTCCTCATTGTGCGATTTCTATTTTGATTTGGGTTTTTTGATTTGTGGGACTGGTGGGGGTTTTTTGTTATTTCTGCAAAATATCTACTAAGAGGCCTTAAAAATGAGAGGAACTAACACTTGGCACTCTACAAATGGGAAAAAGAGCAGCCAACAGCTCTTTAGAGTATTCCAGATGTGTGCCCTAGAGGAGAGAACATGTTGTCTCTGCTGGAGGGTGAAAGGAGCTGTGTGGATAAGGTGGGCTTTATTTGCATGTTTCTCAGACTTTGGCTACTGGCACCCTTGGATTTACTTTGAATTTATCTGTCTTCACTTAATCTCCTTGGGTCAAAATAGCTTTTACTTCAGCCAAAAAAAGTAGCTACCTCATTTTGGTCATGTTTTGAGAAAATTGGTGTTACCATTTTTGCTTTAAAAAAGCCTTTGACTTATGAAGCTGCTGCAGAATATAATGTGTGTTCGTCATGTTCCATTTGAAAGGCAGCTTTATACAGAACAACTTCTGGGGTGGCAAAACACTCATGCAGTGGGGTAAAGAAGCTGTGGGAAAGGTGAGATGAAAGGCAAAATGTTTGGAGTGTGATAAGTAATCAAGAAGGGTTATAGGTACCATTTATACCTTTTCTGAAAGCTGACAAGTGTTGTCCAGTGAAAGGTGACCTGGCAGCTGAGTGGCAATGGGTGAGAGGAGCAAAAGGCAGCAAGAGCAAGGATTGGGGTTTCAGACCAAAGCCTCCAAGAGCTCTCGGTGTGGTCTCTTGAGCTGCTATAAACAGCTCTCAGAGGCTTCACATCTCTAAAGAACAAGAGCTTCATCTACTAACCAGATGAACTCCGCTGTCCCTGGGCAAAAAACAGTGGTGCAAAGTCTGAATGGGAGATTAGTTTGCTGCCTCATCAAGAATGTGATGCTGTAAGAGGATTGGATTTGCATATCCAAGGAGCAGTGAGTTCTCCTATAATTGATTACTTAGGATTCTCAACTTAATGTTTGTTGTGTTGCTCTAATTGCCCCTACAAAGGTATTTGGCTAAAAGTCTATAGGTAATTTCACATGGGTTGCAAGGCAAGTATTGATAATCTCTAATGGGTCAAAATACAGTTTTGAAGTGAAGGCTCAAAGTCCATTTACACTTTCAGTGGGAATTCCTAGAAATTTAATCTGTAATACCAGGTACTCCTGAATCTAAAACTTGAAGTATTCTGTCCTATGAAAAGTGTATCTTCATCCTGATTTCTTACAGGAAGGCCTGTTGACTGTTTATCAAGGGAACAAATAGTTTTATTCTATAGCTCAGCAAATTTCTCTTCAAAGAACCCCAGCAACTTTTGAATGAGAGACCTGCAGCCAGGCCTTCCAGTGGCTTAATCTCTACATAGATGTTGTTTAAGAATCATAGAATGGTTTGGGTTGGGAGGGCCCTTTAAAGATCATCCAATTCCAATGCCTCTTTGGGACTTTTTTCACTGGATAAGGTCACTTGAAGCCCCATCCAATCTGACCTTGGACACTTGCAGAGATATAATGGAATTTCAGTGTAATGCAGACTTCTTATCTCTAGAATAATTTGTCTTTTCATGTGATTTTTTTTTTATAAACTTCTGTTCCTATATGAAGTTGCATCCACGAACTCTTTTTAAAAACAAGAGTGTTGATATGTTTGTGATTGCATTTCAATCTTCACCTCTGATTCAATATTAAGCAATGAATATAATATGGTTAATTTAATGATAAGATGGTTTCTTACTCCTATGACAATGCTGAAGGAATTTAACAGCTGGGAAGCCCAAACACTGGATGGCAGTGTTGGGTGAGGTCCTGACCTGTGCCAAGTGAATGAGTTAAATGGCTTTGGCCTATTTTATGGAAATTTATTTTGAGAGCTACCAAGATTTCCTTGAAAACTCATTAAAAAGCACTGAAAGAATGTTTCCAACTGGGAGTTAAAAGCAGATTATTCTGAAGGATGGGGTTTTTTTCTGTCTTCCACAATCACAGAGAGGCCAGAAACAACTTATAAATACTGGGTTAACTTCATGGTTGGCTTTAGGAAGGTGTGTGGAAGACAGAAGCCTCTCATAAACATCTCTCTGAGCACCACACATCCTTGTCTTTATTAATAGCTCCTGGTAAATTCCTGAAGGGAACACCTGTGGAGGTATTTACATCTTTGGGACTTGAAGGTGTGGTAATCTGAGTCTCAGCTGTGTGGCTCAGGTTGATTTCCTTCATATTCATCCAGGAGAAATCAATATTTGTTTATATGTGTTTTGTGTCAGTGTGTTGGGTTTTTAAGTTGTTTAAGAAAAACAGTGCGCTGTGTCTGAAAACTAGCTGTCTGTATTATAATCATTCAGAGGGTTTTATGTGTTATTAAAGTTATTATTATCCATTGGTTTCTGGATTGAAGAGTGTCTCTCTCTATTGGTGACTATGCTCGTTACCTCTTTGGGGCAGAGAAACATGTAAGCAGCTCCAAGTTCATCACGGAAGGAATTGTATTGTTTTCTTTTTGACTTAATGTGTTTTGTAGCATTTCAAAACAAAAAATTAAAAGCTGATGTTCCATTTAGAGGCTGTAGAGGCAGAAAACTGATCTACCTGTCCCTGCTATACAGGAGGCTTTGCATGGTCTCCTTGGTAACCTCTGGGCCTGGTGTGCAGGCTGAAGGCTCTGAACTGCTCTAAGGCCAGAAGTTGCTTTGTTGGGCACAGCTGTACTGAGACATGAAGGGCTGTAAGGCCCTTGCTTAACTCTGCTTCCCAGTGACCTCTGGCTCCTCAACTCCTCCAACAAACTGTGGTTTCATAGCCAGGTCCTTCCTTTTCTGTAAATCTACGCTTGCGGTTGCCAGGCTGTTGAGTGGTGGCTGGAGCTCTGCTTGCAGGTGGTCACTGCAGGGATTGATGCCCCTTCAAGATCCATTGATGTGTGCTGAGAAGTGCCCTTGGTAAGATCGCTTCTTGGAGTGTCACTTTTGAGTAGTTTGGTTTGACAGCAGTCTTATGGCACAACACAAAGTCAGGCCAGTGAGAGGGGGAACTTTTGCATCCTGAAATGAAAATAATGTTTTCATTTGTTCATGTTATAAAATAAAGCTTTGCCCACAATAAGGGAAGGAGGAATTTCTGTAGAGAGGTTGTCCTGAACCAAAAGCTGGTTTTGAGCATGTGACATGTAAATTGTGTGGCTGAGGGATGAGCCTGAATATAAAAATGGTAGAGTTGGGACTTTATTTACAACGGATGAGATCAGCATTCTGTTTGCAGACCTTGAGCCTCACTACAAAGCCTTTATCTCCTTTCTCCTTGTTACTCATATATTTTTTATAATTTTAAGTGTTTGCTCTGTAGGATTTAAATATACTTCTATTGGCTATAAACCTGCAGGAGGGGAGGGACATCTACCAGAAAAAGGGTGTTTTTAAACCAGTGAATCTGAGTGTACTACTTACTTTACTTTAAGTTTTGCTTTTATATTGCAAAGAATTATCAGGAAATGTCACATCTGGTATGTTTCAGAGAAGCTGCAACAAAGTTATTTTAATAAGAAAAATGAATGCATGAATTATTTAAAATAGTTGGTGCAACTGTTCCTATTAACTAATCCAGGCACTTGGAAGGCAATTACACTGAGCTTTGACAACATTGCCAACCCACTGCACAGTGCCTTATGCCAAAAGCTATTGTTGTTTTATTGACCACGTTCACCATTACATATGCATATGAAAAAACAGAGGCATTTTCATCGGGATTACCCTAATAGCATTAAGAGATTATTTTTTAAATTTCCTTGGAAGGAAATTCACTTAAATGAGATTACTTATTACTTGACTGGTTTCCTATCATGCTGCTATGTTTAGGTAAGTGGAGTCCATTAGAGTATAAAGTTTTTTAAAAAACTGATTTTATACATTAATGATTTCAAATAAAAGAGAAGTACTATATTTGTGCACAGCTTCTTTTGAGAAAGTTAAGTCGATGCTCTGGTTAGGAGAGATAACACTTTTTGTCCCCCTTGGTGGCCCCCCTAGTGTCACCATTAGTTGCTAATTACTTGCAAACAAATAAACAATTAACTCCTCGTGCCTCTTGGTGGGAGAGTTTTCATTGACATGCTAAAACTTTCTAATAAAAGATTTTAATTAATGACGTTGCAAATCCAACCCCCTTGTCAACACAGCTATAAGGACTTGAGGAGAAATGCAAGTGCAGTGTCCCTGCGATGCTGGCCGAGGGGGAGAGCATGGCCGGGCCATCGCTGTGTGCTCCCAGCACAGCAGCAGCGCCTCAGAATCTCCACAAAGTGTCCGCCTTCGTAGAAAATAAAACCACACAGTGCTCGTTTTCAATTGACAGTATTTTGGGACTGGAGCAGAAAAAAGATGGCATTCCAGCTGTGAAACCTCACAGACCCTGGATGGATGCGTGCACCAGCTTGGGTAAGTCAGTCTGGTTTGTAACCTCTCAGGCTCTTACTTTAAAAATATTTGCATGTTTATGTTGGAAACCAGTAAATTGAAGCTTTCCTTTGCTTGCTTTTTCTAGTTTTAGGTGATGACAGTAATCCCCATCTGCAAATCCCTGTTGTTTGCTATGAAAGTCCATTATTTCATGCTAACAGTGATCCAGTGCAAGAGGAAAAAGTTTTGAAGTGTGAAAAATATTTTTCTGTCACTGAAAGGCTGTCTTTCAAACGGGAATTGAGCTGGTACAGGGGCAGAAGACCAAGAACTGCATTCACTAGACACCAGGTAGGGCTTTTCTCAGTATTTAACAAAAGAGTAACAATGGAGTTTAGTGAAATGTTGATAGAAGCCTGAAACAGCTGACTAATGCAGTGTGAGGTACCTCTGCAGAGAGAAATGCAATTAGGAACTAGTGTAAATTAATGGGAATGCTGCTCATTCCAGCAGACCTGTTTATGCGTGGCATCAGAATTCTGCAAACCCTGCTTGGAAGTCTCCTGTGGAACAAACTAAACCTGTTTTTCTGTAATTATTTTCTCTATTACTGCTATGAAAGTAGTGATAACTATTCAACAAGTGTGTTTGAAACTCCTCAGGTTGAAGTCTTGGAAAATGTTTTTAAAATGAACTCCTACCCCGGCATTGATATTAGAGAAGAGCTAGCTCGCAAATTAGATTTAGATGAAGACAGGATCCAGGTAATTAAAAATGTATTTGAACTTTTTTGTAATTACATTTATATGTACTCTCTGGTTATATAAATAAGTAGTTTGACAGCAGTAGCAATAATGTTAATAATCTCAATATAAATCAATGTACATATATGTAATATGCCCTCAATGATTTGTGAAATAGAAGCCATTTCATTCCTTCTGAAATCTAAAACCTTATTCCGTAGCATTGATGAGGCAATAATCACTGTAATACTTCCATGATATCTGCTGTGTTAATCATGTAAAGAACTTGATAACTTACTTCCATGTTTTAAAATCATGTTTATATTATGCTTATCACCATATTTGAAAAACAGATACGGAACAGATATTGAAATAATTTGTATGACTGCTTGAGACTGTCAGTAGAGCATAGATTTGTTAAATTGGTGTTTGAACCTCTGTCTTCATCTGACCAAAAGCAAAGTCTGCTCAGGGATATTGACTATTGATTTCCACATAGTCCAATATGATAAGAATATTGTAGACATTCGAATTTGGGCTACACCTTGATGCTTATCAAGCTTTTGATGCAAGTATTACATTGGGGTTGATGGGAAACTTGATGTTGCAACTGAAGGCAGATTCCAGATGTTTGAGATCCTCCGGGGTCTGATTCTGTCACTGGAATTAATATTAGTTTTAACATTAATTGCAGTGAAGCTGATCCTCACTTTGCAGTTAAGCTGGGGGTATGACTTTCTTTGTCTGTGCTGTTAGAATAACAGCAAGTAATTCTAACATGCAAGTAGTTCTAATGCATGCCATCATCTGCAGATTTTAAATTTGTATTGAACTTTCAAAGAGCTGTCATCACACAGAATATTGGAAGTGCTGTGTGAATATGTTCATTTCAAATATTACTGTGCTCCCAGTGCTTTCTGAAAAGCCTGCCTTCTCTTTTCATTTTAGATCTGGTTCCAGAACCGTCGTGCAAAGCTGAAAAGATCACACAGAGAATCTCAGTTTCTAATGGTGAAAAACACTTTCACCTCCAGCCTGCTAGAGTAGAAAGAAGGATGGTTTGGTGTTACAGTACTACAACAGAGCACGAAGAATTATTAATAGCCTGTATTAAGTAATGATATAGTAATTATGATTTTATGCCCAGATTTGAAAGTTTATTATAATTTTCATTCAAATAAACTGTAAATACTTGAAGTATTATTACAATCTACTTTTTGTGGAAAAAGGGAAGTATTCCTATATATTTGAATAAGTATTTTCAAGGACGTTTAGATATTTTTGCAGGTTAAAAAAAAAAAAATACAAACCCTAGGTTGCCCAAGATTGTAAGCTACTGTGAATTACTGGAGCTTAACTGAAGATGATTTGACAAAGCTTCAAGGTTTTAGAAAAAGTCTGTTTAAAGTCTGAAATACACAATATGCAAAACAGATTTTGCTGCTCGAAACAGACTATGTGTTACTTTGGAGTTTGAATAGCTTATTTATAAAGAATATGATACCTTTTTCTAAAAACTATCTCAAATGGAAGTGGTAATATTCAACTGACTGTTCAGTTTGAACAATTGCCCAGTTAAAAGAAGCTGAAAATTATAATCTTTGTATATAATTTTAATTAATTTAGGGTGTTTGCCTATTTAATACTTCGACTTGGATATCTCCTCTCTTGTCAGTATAAGTGTTCCAGTTATGGAAGTTGCCCTATTATCTTTTAATGACAGAATGTAGCATTTCACAGGATCAAATCAGTTGGGACCAGACCAGATATCCAGATCATTGCCATTAATTTTAGGGTGTTGGATTCATTTTTATCAAACATTACATGCAAGTTAATTATCCTCGTATTTGATATTCAGCCTGAAGTCAAGGAGAGCCTTATAAAAAAGAAAAAAAAAAACACAAAAAAAACCCCAACCCATCCAACTCTTCATGGCCACAGTGTAGGAAAACATTGTAAGTCCAGGTTTATGCTGTTCTTTGTTCAGCAGAGCTCTGGGCACTTCCCTGAAGTGCTGAGGTCCTTCAATGAGACTTCAGTCTGTATTTCTTAATGGACATAAATCCTACCTTGTATCATGAACAGACACAGTATTGCTCTTCCTTTCTCGATGCTTTTATCCCTGATGTCTGCTGTCCTATACAATGAAAGGTAAGTTCGAGAAAATGGGACAATAGAATGAAAATCATTTTATGTAATCTCATACTGGGAAAAGCTAAAGGGAATGATGATCTGCCTTTGGGCCTTACTTAGTATTTTGGATGATAGGTTGAGCTATGGGAGTTTAAATAAAAACACTCCTATAGTTTATGAAAAACATTGCTGAAAAGCTGCATTACTTTAGAACAGGTGGTGGTGATTTTACGTCTTTAACTTCACTGGCTCATTGCCTTCGTTTTTATATAGAATCCTTAAAATCTTGAATTGTTTGAATTTCTCTGGGAAATCTTAATGTGAAAATAACAAACTTTTATCCAATATTGAAATGTTAATTTTCTGTTTTGTTGGATTTGGGAAACAACAGTCCTAACTGAACCTCTCTTGTATCCTGCATTCCAAAATATCTGAGAGAACATTCACAAATAAAGCAACTCAAATTGAGCCAAACCCATTAGGAATAGTTTTTTAAAGAAACTGAAATCTCAATTCAGATACCTACCTGTCTAATGCATTCTTCTGTTTTGTTTTTCTTCACACCTCAAAACATATATTGCCCATAGCTTAACCTTACTGCAGGTAATCTGAAACTATTGTCTACTTTACAGCAACAGATTAGACTAATCTGTACAGATTGGTGCCTAAGAACCTTACTCTGTTATCTGGCCAACACCTCAATACACCGAATGTCTCCAATAATGGAACTGGTCTCAGGTGATGGAAGTCTGACAAAGCAATTCAAGAGGAGTAGAATAGTAGCAGAATAATTATTGCAGCAGTGCTCAATTAGCAAATGTTACCAGCAGGATGATGGTTGGTGTGAGGTACTAAGGGTGTCCCACACAGTGAGTGCTGAGGGGCAAAAAGTTTAAAAGCATTGCTCCATTATTTGCTTCATCTTGGCTTAGCTTGTTCTTCCCAAAGTAAAGGCATTGGCAAATGAAAGGAGAACTTTTAACTTAACTTCGTAAGTAGAAATGTAATGTGAGGGGGAGCTGGGGCTGCTCAGCCTCTTTGGGGGTGTCAGGATCCCAGCTGATTGCATTACAAAGGGAGTTCGTGTGGTCAAACAGGATTGTTGGTGAGGGAGGGGAATCCAGGGCTGCTGAAGAGCCTTTGGTTCTAGATTCCTTTGTGGGGAAATAGTGCTTTGATTTGTGTGACATGAGGGAAAAGGGTTAGATGGAAAATGTGAAAGACTGGTCTCTCTATTTTGGGCACCCAAAGCTTATACTGGTAGGCCAGCAGTATTTTCAGGAGAATCCCAGGAAGTGTGAAGTGCTGTGTTAGCGTGGCACTGCAGCTTTGCTTTTAGATTGATTATCAAACTGGAACACTATTCATGTGTTGGTTGAGTTCAGAAGAAGCAATAAATGGGATTTCTTTTAACATTTGTTTTTTGCGGGATGCTGTTTATTAAGCAATGAGGTAAGAACATGATCAAAAATGCTCAGGGATCCACACCTTTGGTGTAGCTGTGGTGTAATTGCCAGTGACTTTCATATCCCTATGTATGTTTTAGATTTGGTCATATGGGTGTGCTGTGGGGGTGGTATTAGAGTGACAGAGTCAGTAATGCATTGCCTGTACCTTAATAAGAAAAAAACAAAAAGATAAAAGAAGGAACAAAAAAGCAGTCAAAGACCGGATTTTGCAAGGGTGTTTTAATCCATGTTGTGAATTGTTGGGTGTAAAGTGCAGTGCCTTAAGCAAACAGAATGTCTGTGGATTCACACAGGCACCAGTAACGCTTTTCATATCCATTTTCAAGCAGGGTCATCTGGCTCGGGATGTTGGAAGGATCTGATGTCTCTGGTAAAACTGATACAGTACCTAGATTCAAAGGGAAATGAATATTCCTTCTTTTTGCATTTACGTTCCAGTGTTTTTCCTTTCCTAACCCCTAAACCAGTTTTCCTCTGCCACTGTGATGGCTTGAGAACTCAGTGAGTACAGTCTGCCACTCTTTTCCTTGATCTTGTGCAATTTGGAGCAAAAAAGGACAAAAGTTAGCAGGTGGCATAAGATAGTCCTCTTCATTAAAAATTATCTATGTTATTAGTCTTGTTATTAATCACTATAAAACTTTGTGAATTTGCCATTTTTAAATTGCATATGTTTCAAACTCATTATCTCATTGTGACCTTTAAAAAAACCCCTCCATAACCTTGCACCAACTTAATTATTGTACCTTTTTTTTCCCTCTAATCCCTTCTTGCTCTTTTAGCACTGAATTTTTATTTTACCAGTCCATGTCATTCATTTTACTCCTTCTAACGTTTTAAATGTCTGTCCACAATTTCTAGATTCTGTGGCAGTCTTTGGTCTGTGTATAACAAAATTAAGGTTTATATATTAAATGACAGTGAATATATATCTTTTAATGATAGATTTCACACTTTTAATCTTTGGAATTTTATTGCACCTATCACAGTAATGCTCAAAAATATCTTGGCATTCAGTTTCTATGAATGATGCCATATTAAGGAAATTAATAAGATATCAGATGAAGTATTCTGCAGTAAAGATTGTTGGCTTTTTATTTTGCTTTTTCATATCAAATCAAACCAGTCATAAATTTTGAAAGTCTGTATTTGAACTGCCTATAAAAGTGCTGGGCTGCTTCTGCCCTCTGCTGGTTGGAGTTAATAATTACAGTTCTACACGTTCATGGGATTTAATCCCGCATTCCCGAGCTGGGCTGTGGGCACAACAGGACCCTCCCACCAGGAATCACTGCCCCTTTGAACTGCACGGACTTTGTGTCTGAATTTATATTCCGCGTGCACGCAAGTGCTTGTTGTCAGGCCTGATTTTCAAAAGCTCCGAGTGGTCAATAATGAACAGAACACAGTGAAAATCGGTGGGTACTTAATATTTCTGATGGTCTGAACAACCAGTCTTTTAAAATCTTACCTTGACTATTTCTATATTTGAGAAAGGAGTTCTCAGGAAGAATTTATTCATGGAAAGGGTTGTTAACCATTGGAATGGGCTGCCCACGGAGGTGGAGTCACCATCCCTGGATGCGTTCAGGAAACAACTGGATGTGGCACTTCGTGCCATGGTCTGGTTGACAAGGTGGTGTTCTGCTTGACAAAATGGACTCGATCTTAGAGGTCTTTTCCAACCAAAATAATTCTGTGAAAGCATTTGGCAAAGTAGCCAGTAATTCTAAAAAACCACCCCTCATTATGGTGTAAAACTCAGAATGGCTTCTGGTATTACATCTACTGATATAATTCTTCTGAGATAATAAATACAGTGTTGACAATGCAAATGTTTGCCAGGCAGGAACACTTAGTGCCACTAGGATTTTAATTTTTCATCGTTTTGTCATATTAGAAGTATAAGAAATTACTTTGTGCTGTTTAAATACTGTGCATTTCTTAACCATTTTTCTTGCATTTCAAAGCATTCAGTCAGAGTAAAATATTGAAAAATATTACAGTGGCCACTTAAATTTCTATCGTGATTCAAACATTAAGTTCCCAGGTAGATACTTGGATTGAGACATACAGTACAATGCAATTCTCTCACTTCAGAGGTGCATCTTGTTCTGTGCTACAGGATGTGGTTATCTGGCTACTTCTGCAAATTGCTCTAATTGGTTTTGGCAGAGAAAGGAAGTCACAGGGAAGCATTCTCAGGAGGCACCAGCTAAGGCTGGAGACTTTAAGACATAAGTTGGTTACATGTAAATTCTGGTGTAGGAGTGGTGTTTTCAGTGATTGCTACTATTATAATCTAATTAGAAACAATAATTATATGTTGTAACTTACCATATTAACAGGCTCTGACTTTCCATGGAAGTATTAACAAATCTTGTTCATTTCAGTCTTTTATTATCTGCATATTCATCTTATTCTTTCAAAAAATAAGCAACTAACTCAATCCTGATATCCAACTGCTTCAAATTTGTGTTTTAAAATAGTGTGGCAGACTCCAGATAAACAGAACCTTGAGTTTGTTTGTTTGAGAGGCAGGACTGCCAGCAACAATTGTCATTCCTTGCAGGGCCCTTCCTCTGGTGTTTTTTAAGCATAATCTTGTAGAATTGCTGTGCATTCTGTTGTAAATCTGTTATAAAATGTTTTAAAATGGCACTAGAATGTTTGGGGGAATATCTGTCGTATTAACAAAAATTGCAATTCCCATATGCCTCCAGCCTTGGTATTTTCTTTTGTGCATGTATTTTCCCTTGGTGGGAGTAGAACGAGGTGCTATTGACAAAGGGCTTTCCAATCTTCTTCCTCAATGGTTGAACAACAGTTAAGATTTTTTTTTTTTTAATTCTTCCAGCCATGTTCCTATTGTTCTGCAACAGTATCTGTTACTAGTGTCTCTATGCATTTTAATTGCGAAAACTTTCAAAGCATTTCCTTCAGCTTTAATTACCCTTAGCTTTTGGCCTCAAATAACAAATGATGTCATCATGAAGTGCTTGAGCAATTAGCTCTCCCTCAGTTAAATGGGAAAGGGTTTAAGGCAGGTTATGCTCAGTGAGGGGTCCCTTAGTGTGCTAGGATTAATTTTGCAGGCATTGCCACAGTATGCTGTTGAATTGCAGAATAGACTGTTAAATCAGGTTCGGGTTGTTCCTCCACCCCTTCCCTCCCCCGTGTTTTCCTGCAGAAGGAAAATGACAAGCTGGCTGGATGGAAAGTATTGTGCTGCAATAAGAAAGGGCCGAGGAGAACTAAAACTGAGGAACTTTTGTAAAGATGTTACTTTACTAGCATTTCTTGCATTTATTTAAACTGCACTGGTTTGCGTTTTTCATAGTTGTTCAAGATGAAATCTCTATATTGCTGAAATGTATTATTTTAAAATTGAACATTAAAAGCTATTCAATTGTTCTTAGATAATAAAACGCATAACATTAGGGATACAGTTGCTGGTTTGGAATATTTCTAGTTCAACAGAATTTTTATTGTAAAATGACTCATCCATGCAATTTTTAATTTTCTTTGCATCATAAATCTATTTTTCTCTCCAAGTGCAGTTTCACATTACACCTAATCCAGGGTAACAGAAGACTGCTGCTGAAAGACACAGTCCTGCCCTGCTCCCTCATTTCTCAGAGGTGACATGTGGCCACAGGGTGAGTCAATCCAATGTGCTTTTGGAGCAGGGAGGAGTGGGTTTGGTGGCACATCAGTGAGTTGAATAATCTCAGAGAACTTTCTGTTCCTTTATTATGTTCACATGAATAAACAGAAACACAGAAACTTGACATTTGACTGCAAAAATTCTCTGCCAGTAGAAGGCCTGTATACAATATAGAGGACTGTGAGGTCTGGGGAGTGGTAATATTATATGAAGATTTGCATCCATACATCACTGATAAATTGTTAATTGGATGGTGATCAGAGGTAATTTTCATATAATGACTGTTTAGCTTATTTCAGTCATTTCCTTTTCACCTTAACTTACTTCTACATCTGATGCTAACTTGAGCTTTTAGGAATATAGGACTGAAACTTCTTTGGTCATTAAGTGCAATTTCCTGTAGAAGAGATTAAGTCATCCAGAAAGGTCACAAGACCATTCACTCTCTACTCTCTGAACTCTACAAGCCTCAAAACATATCCAAATACCTGAAGACAGACTTGAGATTTCTAAGAAAGCAAGCTCAAACATGACAGTGTGGTAAAAAGAAGTGAGCAGGAGAGAAACATTACTGCCGGTGCAGTAGAAGGGTTTCTGCAAGGTCTGGCTTAGTCAGCATTAAGGGCTGTATGCTCAGTTTAAGGACTTGTTGCAAAGCATCTGGATATAGAAGTGGTGGCTGCCGGTGTCAAAGCAGAATCCATGCATCTAATTCCACTTTCAAGTCCCATCTGGACACAGCAGCAGCAGCTACTCCAGAAGCGCCAGTAAATGCGCGGACACCGCAGGAGGCAGTGGCTGCCAGGACAGCTTGCTGTGTGCTCTCTGCCACTCACCAGAGAGGAGCAGCCAGTGGGGTGGGATTGTTCTGGAGGCTGGCACCCACTGGTACTCCCTGCATGACCTTAGGAAGTAGTGTGTGTCTACAGAAAGCAGCAAATTAAAACCAAAGAATGCTACACATAGGGGTCTTTTCCTGTCTTACTAAGGGGCAGAGTCTTTCCTGACTCCAAATCTAATTATTGGTTTAGCCCTGAGCATGTGTGCAAGGCATAAAAGCAGGCATCTTTGTGACTCGGTGCTCAAGTTTCCTCATCTATAAAATGGGACTAGTAACACAGAATTTGCTTTCAGTACTTTGTGTTTCATGAATTTTTGTCACATTGCTCAAGGCCTAGTGATTTAACGGTTGCCTTGAACAAAGTAATTATTCGTAACAATTGATAGATTTGATGCAAATTTCAATTCAGTTTTATGGCCTGGCATTGCTGTCTTATCAATTGATAACCTTTCACTTGAGCCTAGCCAGATCATTTGAAACTATGGCATGTTATAATACAAGTGATTCCATCAAAACAATTTTTGTGATCCCTGACACCGGTGAGAATGTTCATGCCCTTTTTCAAAGTGTCCACATCCATTTTACACTTTCTACTTTCGTTCTTAAGGTTTCATACTGGAAGCTTTGTTCCTCTATCTTATGCTAAGTGCTCATCTCATAGATAAACCACCCCCATGGAAGTGAGACAACTTTGAATAACTGGGTACTTTCAACAGATCTGGTTTTCTGCCTTCAATTATCTGTGAGATGAAGTTCCAGAAGACCCTGTCATTGAGGGTTTCTCTTCTGGGATCTCCTTTAGCGCACTGTTTGCTTGGTTCCCCATAGCTCATCCTCATTTCCCAACAGTGGGCGATGTCTGTCTGTTACAGGAGTGGGATATTGCAATAGTTGATTGTCTGACTTAGCTGAATATCCTCCAAGCCTGATGCATGCTTTCTGGCCCAAGAGTGAGCTGTTTTCATAATTTCTTTTGCAGTCAAGGTCAGTCTCCCTTGGGAGAGAATTCAGTGCTAGAAATATGAACTATGTATGGAGATATAACTTCCAAGTCTAAGAAGGAATTTTTGCTGAGCGATAGAAAGATTTGGTCGGGAATTTTTAACCATATTATCAGAAATTTTTATTACATGAGTTTTTTGGCTTTTTAGAGGAATTGCTGAGTTCTCACTTGCTGCTCCATCTGGGAACAGCTGCTCAGAAAAGGGAAGGAAAAAAAAAAGTTTCTAGCTTTAAGCAAGAAGGGAGAGTAGCAACCAAAACCAGCTGTAGAATGCGGGATATCGATACCCATGACTTTTGGATATTATGCATTCTCTATTACTTGGAAAAAAGAGACTGTTGTATAAAGGACAAAAGAGCCCACGGGCAAGCACAGTCCCCACAGCCACTTTTGCCCTTACATTAGCTTGCAGCAGTTTGGAGAATCTAACTAAAAACATTAACTCTGGTCATTTGATTCCTGCCTCTCCACTACTGTTTTCCACAAAAGATTTCACAGGATATTATTCTAAATGCATATGAAGCAACAAAATACTTCTGTATTCAGCCAGTTCATTCACAGGACTAAGCTGGACTTGGCAGTATGGAGGAATTGTTTTTGTGGTATCCATTTTTCAGATGTGGAATTTTGTTATTAGCTCGAGCTGAACTATTGGGAGAGGGGCTCAATGCTGTTTTTTTCAGAGGCATCTTTGCTTTGTGCTACTAAGTTTGAGGTCTTAGTAAATATAACTGTTCATTTTGCTGCTTTCTGGGTACTGCCAGTGGAACCAGTGGCAGCTGAGAGTTCTTCAGTTATTCTGCTACCAAGGCAAAGTCACTGTTCATTCTGTCTGTGTTTATGTTACAATCAATGTAGGCTAATGCATCAGTAGCACAGATAATGCCAATTTTCCTCAGTCTTCACTTAAACACTACAGCTTCTCCAGCAGTGTAGATCCTTAATAGAAAAAGCCAAATAGTTCTCCCCATGGTTTAGAAGATTTGTTTGCAGATCAATGGAGATGTGTGCAGCAGAGAATCATTGCTTGTCATAGATGGTGATGGGCAGCAGAGGTATTATTGACCAGGAAGTAAGCTGTACATACATCTTTCTTTAGCCATGATATTGTTTTATGTCCTTTGTAATGCGTTCAAACATAAAAGGACTTGTTATTTACAGGTTTTATGCAGTCTGACTTGATTTAAAAAAAAAAAAAAGATTATGTAGTTTTCAAGCCTACTGGGTCACTTCTGAGTAATGCAAGGAGAGAGCAAAGCAAGAATACCCAGATAGAAGTGTGTGGTGTACAGTCAGGAAACGTGCTAAACTTCCATTCTGGTCTGGGATATACTTGACCAAAAACATCTCAAATCAGAGAAATCCCACCTATAAAGTCCCCTTTTCAGAATTCTAGCCTGCAGCGGAAATGGAGATCAAAAGTAAGAATCATTTGTTCCCAGAGCCTTAAACTATAGCCTTGTCTCCAATTTGTGCTAAAAAAAAAAACAAAAAACAATGTTTAATGGCAGAAATGTACTTTCTGTTCATGTCACAAAGAAGGGCTATAACCATCTGAAGTCACAAACCTGTTTTCAAAGGTAACTGTGATTGAAAGGACTGTGATCCATCAACTTGAACAAGCAGTTTAAGAGTTTTATTGTATGATTTTCACCAACAGTCACAAAGAATGAAAATCCTGTGATAGGTGTAAAACCAGTGCTAGTTAAAAACTACCAGCTGGTCATGTTTCCTTTCAACTGATTGGCTTAGTGGTGGTTTTGTACATTATTTTGATCCAAACTGTAATGTCTTGTATAATACTGATGGGTGTGTCTGTTCCATTAAGATTATTGTTCTGTCCAGGATTAATCATAGCAACAGAATGTACTAAAATCAATGTTTTAAAAAATAATTGGAGTTAAGTGATGTGTAAGAAGTGATGTATGATGAGGCCCTGGCTTACCTCATCTAAATCTGAACTCGGGGCTACTTTGAGCAGGCCTAGTGACATCCTGAGGTCCCTTCCAAGCTAAACATCCTGTAGTTGTGTGCCTTGGACTGCTCTGCCTCTTACATGACGTTGAGAATTTCAGGCAAGGGGTTTTTAAGTGATGTGATTCATGGATATCTCGGAGGAGCTTGCATTTGAAATGTAATAGAAATGTGATTTATTTTGTTCTAAAGACAAGTGTTTTGGTCAAAGCATATAAAAATTAACTCAAATTAAAAAGCTGAAATATTTATTGCTACATACAACTTCCATTGCATTTTCTGCAATCGAAATTTTATGATATTATTTCTCCAGCCTGTCTTCCTTGATTAAAGAGTAATTAAAGAGCGGCTGAAGGAGCTGGGGTTGTTTAGCCTGGAGGAGAGGAGGTTTAGACATGACCTTATCCCTCTCTACAACTACCTGAAAAGAGGTTGTAGCCAGGTGGGAATCGGCCTCTTCTCCCAGGCAACAAGTGACAGGAGGAGAGAAACTGTGCCGGGTGAGGTTTAGGTTGGACATTAGGAGGAATTTCTTCACAGAGGTTGACATGGTGGTGTTGGGTCATAGGTTACACTTAATAATGTCAGAAGTGTTTTCCAACCTGATTGAATCTGTGATTCTGTCAAATGCATGAAACGTTGTCAAAGATCTGTGATTGATCAGCTCGTGGCTCTGACCCTGTGAAGCACCTGGACTGTTCCCCTGTGGTTTTGTGTGACTAAGTGGCACCTCTCTTCCTTGCAGTGAAGCGAATGGATCAGCAGTGGCTCCATTACAATGGATCAGCGGTCCCGCACCGCGTACCGAGGACGGGGAGCCGGCCAGGTACCGGCTGCACCCCGTGATGCGCAGGAGCGCGGCTGCAGCGCGCCACTGTCCCGGGGAGCCCCCCCGGCCCGAGGGGCTGCCCGGGAAGAGAAGGGAAGGGAAGCGAAAAGCGCACAGGCGGGGAAAGAGGTCGGAGGGGGTCCTGCTCCCTCCCATTGTTGCCGTTTGCCGAGGCCGGAGCGGGGCGGGGGCGGCGGGGCCGGGGCTCGGGCGGACCCCCCGCCCCCGGCCGGGCGCGCATGCACAGACAGACAGGCACAGACACGGCTTAGACGCGGCTCAGACACACGGGCACAGCGGCAGCGCCGCCGCCCCCGCCCCGCCGNGCCTGGCTCGGGGGTCCCCGGCTCGCCGCGGCCGCCGGAGCCGCGGGCGGCAGGAGGGGCCCGGCGGCCGATGCGTGCGGAGGGAGGGGGAGTAGAGCGCCGCGGAGCCGCTCCCGGTGCGGGGAAGGGGTTCTGCAAACCGCGGGCAGAAGCGCAGTTTCCGCGGCTCGGGCGCTGTCCCGGGCCGGGAGAGCCGCGCTGCTCCGGGCGGGAGGGACGGAGCGAACGGGCTGGCGGAGGGTCACTTCTGCAGCTCATAGCGCTGCCCTGGGGCTCCACATCTGGGAGTTAATTGCGGCCGGGAGAGAGGGTGGCATTGCCCGGGAAGGGATATTTATTGGTTTCTCGCCTGGGGGAGGGAGGCAGCTCAGAGCCGGCGAGTGTGAAGAAGTCACTCAACAGGTCCTTTACCACCAGCGCGCTCCCCTTCCCCGAGCCGACCTGCGCTGCGAGGAGGATAAAAGCGATCGCTGGGGCTTTGTTATTTTAATGATTCGAGGCCGGCTTGGGGTCTTAGCTCCGGGCCTGATCGTTATACAGAGGATGTAGGAAATTTACGGGAGGGGGAAGGGGGGAAGAAGGTGATAAACGTTTTGTTACTGGGCTTTGCCTTTTGTTCCTGTTTCTGGTGTGTTTTGCTGTCAGACTTTTCTCGATTGCTTTTTTTTCCTTAAGTATCTTTTAATAACTTCTGAGTTGAGTGTTTTGGTTTGTTTCTTTCCATTCTCCTGATATTACAGATTTAGCTGAAGCGTGGTGATCCGGGAACATTGGAGGGAACACAACTGACTTTCATTGCTTTTCTTCATTGTTTGACTGTCACTAAGGATTTTCTTGGTTTCAGATCACATCCTTTGAGAGCGTTGCTGCAACACACAGTTCAGAAGTTTGTAGGGCATAGTTTAGAAAGGAGAAAGCACCGGGAAATGTGTAAAAGAAGAGTGTGGAAAAACAGAGTTCAAACCCTGATAAGCTTAAGACCTAAATCTTTGTTGGATGGAACTGTTAAAGGTTTAGACTCCCCTATTAGGCCTCTTTAACTGAGAATTAGGAATAAAATGTTTTGGCTCGGTATGTCCATTGTATGTTCCATCAGATGTGGGCAGGATCCTACACAGGCTCATAACGACCACTGTATATTTGTGTCGAGTTATTAAGTGTTACTAGTTTTTATTTGCATCAGTTATTAAGTGAATTATCGCTATTAAAAGTCATAGCACTTGATTAGTGTATTTTGTCATTTATAGAAATGTGCAGGTGCAGTTTATTCTGGATTTATTTTTTTCTTACATAATTAATGTTATTGCGTGTATTAAACAAGAATGTACCACAATATAGTTCTATCAATACAGTGATTTTGACCGGCTTTGAGATGAGTAAAACTTAACTCTTTCCAATTAGCATAACTCCCCTCTTTGTCTTTATTGCTCACAACAGATGTACCGTCTTAGCTTATAAAATATTTGTACTAGTTTCTGGTTTTATTATATTTTCCGCTTCAAGTTCAGGCTTCCCTAGCCAATTAGTGAGATACCTTGTGTGACTGTGTAGGTGCCATTTCATAGTCTGATTTTGTAACACCTCTCTTGCGCGTGATTGCCTCCATAACCCAGGCAGGGCAGCGTTTATTAGAGTAATGACTTGCAGGATGGTACCTATTGTCTCAGTTATGTGGTATTTATCTTGGGCTGCATGTAAGTTTTGAGTAGACTTGACGTACTATTAAATGACTGATGGCCCCTCTAACACATTGTCTGCTCTGGAGCAGGGTTGCCTTTGAAGTAGTACCCTGTAGGAAGTAAAGAGACTATTTGCTCTATTAAAATTCCTTGGTATTTCCTCTGTTTAACCACAGGCCACTTCCCCTCTGCCACTCTAAACACTGCAGGGACACTGACTGATTGAAAAGACACCAGCCCTAAGTAATTGTATCCTATTCAAATAGATATTCTTATTGCGGGTTATTTATAAGTAGTGTCTAATTAATGTATGCTAAGGGCATGAATAAATGAAGTGGTTGAATTGTGGTAATTCTCAGTGGCATAAATAATCTCAAAAAATATAGTTTAACTTTTAATCGTTGTTGAAGGAGAAATAAAATGTAGGTAGCTGGGTGTTTGTATGTGCATTTAGATACGCACACATTGGATATTTTCCTCTGTTAATTTTAAATGTGTGGTGCACTTCCCCCTTCTTTTTTATAATATGTGTTGTTTTTGAAAATCTGCATCCCATTTTACTGCATTTGTACAGTTAATGGTCATTTTCCTTTTACTTCAAAATACAGTTTTAAGTATCCTCCATATTTTGTGGCAGTAAAAGACTGACTCGATGAGAACATTTTACTGGACTGTGGTTAAAAGAATGTGACGAGGAAATATTTGTTCATTTTCCTCAAAGCTCCTGAAATTGGTCCTAATAGATAATTAATATTTTCAAAAACTAAACTTTGAGGATTTTTTTTTGTTTGTTTGTTTTACAACTTCTATTGTAAAATACATGCCTGTATTAATGACCTTCTCTGGTAATACACTGGCATTGCAAGCTCAGTGTGTGTCTGCAGCAGGAAAGCAGTTAATACCTGGACAAGTAACTTAACGTCACTGTTGCTAACAATTACCAGATTTCAGTGGGTCCAGGATTTTAGAATTTGCGTTGACTTTGGTAAGTCTAGGATTTCTCTCATTGATGTTAACAAAGATTTTGATGTATCCCAACATTTAATGTTGTTTCAGATTAAGGTAGAACGTTTGCTTAAAGCAGAATAGTATTGCAAAGTAGCTTTCCATATGGATGATCTTAGGACGTCATATGCATACCTTTATCCAGAAAAAATAAATCAGGGAAGGGCCTCTTTTAATCTAGAATAAGTATGTCCACATGGGGAGCTATTCTGGAAAAGAGTTTTTCTCATCCTATGAAACAAGCCATGAGGTGCACAGAGAAGACAGACTTGGGATCTTGAGGATGATTTGAATATATTTCAGATTCATTTATTCAGCGTTAAACACATGAGCAACTTTACTCTCAAGTTGTTTTGTCGATTCTAATGGGACTACACACATGAGTAATTTTTTTCATATGTTTAATTCCTCTGAAGTTCCTGGCACTGAACCCTGTTCAGTATAAAGCTTAAATTTAATGAGACTGTATGATGAGACAGAATAAATAATAGAGCATTTTAGCAAACCTCCCCCGCCTTGTTAGCAGGGAGCTGTACCTTCCTTTGCTCTGCTAAGCAAAGCTGCTCAGACATACTGGGGGGCCCTGTTCCCGTGCATTCTCCCCTGAAACTCTCCCTGTGTCACCTTCTGTGCTCTTTATTTAAGGAGCTTTCCATTTCCTTTTCTCTTTCATGGCAGAGCCTCTGTAGAGCCCCATTTCCTACCGTTCCACCATCAGGAGCTCTGCCTGGCTCATTATTCCTCAGGCTCATGCTGCTATGTCCCTACATTTATCTCCTCAAGCATCCCAAAGCAGACTCGTGCTCCTCTACAGCTGGAGTTTGCTAAACACAGAGCTAGGTCTCACTGAAATACTTTTCCCAGCTAAATGCATGTTTTGGCGACTTTATTTAGGAGGAAGAATACCCTGTAACATGGTAAGAAATAATTTACCAAAGTATAAATTCCTCCCTTTTATTTCTTATTATATTCCAATAGTTTAAAAAAAAATCAGATTTTCTCTTGCAGAGTGTTCAAAAATTTTAAGGGGTATTAAGCAGAAGACAGATCTTAGATGGTGTGTGGTGGAAGGTGTTAATGTTTGCCATAAGGGAGTTCTTTAATCTGTGGACAGTTCCAGAGTTGGTTGAAAGCTCTGCAGACCAGATGCCAGCAGTTCTGTATCTGCCATATTTTTGGAATTTTTAGAATCAATAGATTTCTCTGCCCAGCATATAGAACAATGTAATAGCGTTTCAGAGTTGCTGCGATGTGTCACTTCAAGCTTATTGCATTTCTCTGATTAAATATAAAGCAACATGTTGAGTGCCAGGCTTTGCAGGCATGGTCAGCCATGCAGGTAGGCATCTGTATCACTTTTGTTTAGCTTAGAATTTGGCTTCAGGATCCCTCCAGGGTTTGTTGTTGAGGTTTTTTTCGAGTTTCATTTGTCAAGTAATGTAGCAGAGAATGTGACCTTTTTTCTACTCTGGTGTCAAAAAGCATTGATGGCCATCTGCCTATTTAAGTGAATTTTAAAAGGCGCAAAGTAGCCTAAATATGTTAGTGTTAAAATTAGCAGATGAATGTTTCCTCAGGAGCTGTGAGGCTGTACGGTTTAATGCTGTGTTCTCAGGATGAGCATTCATCAACTAGAGAAAAAAAGTCCTCAAACCATGCCTGGTTTTGTAATTGAAACCAACTCTCAATAATAACAACAAAATTGTTGTTCTTTATGTGTTTATATGAAACT
Organism: Oxyruncus cristatus; assembly: GCA_013399855.1. Classification (NCBI taxonomy): domain Eukaryota; kingdom Metazoa; phylum Chordata; class Aves; order Passeriformes; family Cotingidae; genus Oxyruncus; species Oxyruncus cristatus. The sequence goes on from VXAY01000232.1 coordinate 654,949, forward strand.
GGGAAATTTGAATACAGTGCTAATTCGTCAGCTGTTGAGTTACCAGGGTTTGTGCAGTTGAAGTCTCTTAAGATTGTGACAGATTCGATGAATTTCCTCTCTAAAACGTGCCCCTTACTTCAGATGTTGAACTTCACTCCCTGTGTTACTTCCCCTAAGTGTAAGTGCGGTAACTGCTGTATTGAACTTGTTAATTTAAAATCTTGAGACGCTTATTTAAGAAAAAGTTCTGCCTTAACACATTAGTGCTTTATAGTCCACTGGTGAAAGGATGTTTAGCAGCCGTGATTAGATGATACTGGCTTTTCCTTAGGTAATTATTTGGAAATGTTAATGTAACATGGATGTTCCTTAATTAAAACTGCAACATTTAAAGGGTGTTTAATGAGGACCAGCTGTCTTTTCCAACAGATCAGTCTGAAGATGATGAAACAAAGCTTTGATGTGAACTTGCCTGCTTAATTCTGCTCAAAGGCTGAATTTTACCCATAAATTTAACATGTGTTTTTAGAAGCACACAAGATAAGAGGAGTGTGAAGTATTACTGCAGAACTGTTAAGCTTGAATGCCATTTTTAGTTTTTAGAAGTCAAAATATTTTTCAAGTATTTCGCTTTGGTTTTCCATATACTGCCAGCAGTATAATGAAGTGTATTTGAAAGTTTTGGTTAATGCCGAGGTTCCTATAGCATGTGTTGTTTTTAGATTTAAAAATGAACATTATGTGTTAGTAGGTTACACCTACAAAACCACATAAATGTTGTATGAGATACATAAATGCTTGTTATATCCTTATCCCTATATTAATTATGAAAAATCATTGTATAGCAGTGCAAGTTACAGTAACTTGGTTAGATCAGTACATATTAAGTACTTAATTTTAGGTTATGATAATGTGAGACTTTACTTAATAATTTAAGTGCAGTCATGAAAAAGGATTTATCCTTTCATGCATGGAGTATTTTACAATTGTGGCACTGTCCAGCTGTTTGTCTTTCCCAGCTCTCCTCAAGAGGAGTGGCACATCTTGACACTCCATATTAATATGTGATTTTTTTCACAAAGACTTTAACCAGATATTTACTTACTAAAGTAGTGAAAACAGGCTTATGCCTGCAATGGATAGACTCATTGCAATATTCATACAACAGAAACACAGGTATTACCGCTTTGGTTATCCAAACTTCTGCCAGCCAAGCCAGGCTATAAATGTGTATTTTAATGTGCTTCAACCTGGTTTACTTAGTAAATTGTACTTTCAGCATCATATCTAAGACATCATTTCTGGATTTTAAAAAAGTATTGGTGACCTCTGTGGATTGGATAAGATGGCTCTTGTCAAATGGGAGCATCTTAACAAGTGGTATAAAACTTTTGGTAGTGAGACAATAACTAAAAAGGAACGGAGAAAAAGCACAGTTAAGGGCCCGAGTTTTGTATTTGAAAAGGACATGGAGTAACCAGCTTGACAGTGAAGATGCATCTGATGACTCTGTCAGTGTTTGAGGTTTTGCCAAGTCTTGCTGTAGCACCAATTTTCAGTGGGTTTCTGCTTGCCCATTTCAGTCTCACAAATTGCATCCTTTGCCACCAACACTCAGAAGACAGGCTCTATTCATGGTTCTCTTTGGTAGTTTGGGTCATCGTTCAGGTAGTAAGGGATAGCAAAAGGAAGCCTCTGCATCCTAATTTGATGTCGTGTCCAATGGTCACCCACATTTTTCCTCACCTCTTGGCTGTTGATCAGCATTTTTCACCCATTTGAAACTCAAAATGCTCTGTTAGTTTCTGGTAAAGGACACATTCCTAATGGCTGTTTCTGTACTTTTTAAGCCCCCTCCATTCCTTTGTGGGCTCTTTAGGGAGTAGGTGACGAATATCTTCAAACACATGCATGAATTCCTTCTATTGGCTTAGAAAAGTAGATTTCTGTGCCTGCCAGAGCTATCCAATACATCAAACTGCTCTGTTCCTCCTTCACTTCAATTAAACAATCCATTACTGACCCTAGATGAGTTCCTTAATCTATAATGACCAGGAAAGAACAGGTAAGTATGAAATCCTTTTCTTGGTGTGTTATCAATAATTAGGGCTGGAATCATGGCTAGGAAAACCTTTTGAATAGGTTTATGTCGAGAAGAAAGAAGGAATACAACCGATTAAAGTCAGTCTGCAGGTGTGCATGACAGAGAATGCAAGGGGCAGGGATTACTTTCTTTTAGATGACCAGGAAATCCCTGCTCTTTCATTTCACTGGTAGGACATTGTACCTCTGAATAGCCATTAAGACCTTTTGGGAGAGGGTTATGCACTTCTAGGACTGGTAGGGAAAAAAAAAGACTGATAGGTCACTTGCTGCATGAAAAACATATTAATACTGGCTGTAGGTGAGCAGCATGTTCAATAAAAAGTCAAAATCTATCCGTAGTACATAAACAGATACGGAACATATGGAATATATGTGAGAGCAATCTGTCAAATATGTGTTATGATCTTACTTCCTAAGTTAAAGGCTGTAGGTGCATGAGCACCCTTTCCTGTTCTTACAGTTGTGGATTTGGGCTTGGGCTGTTACTCATTGGGACAGTAAATTTGGTTTTGAGGGCATATCACTTGTGCTGCTTATTCCAATGTGCCCAAATAAGTGTAAGAGGTAGCTTTGTCCTGGGAGGTTTCATGCTACATCAGGTGTCATACCTCTTCTTGCGGGCCTTGGAAGCATAACTTCTGAGGTGTGTGTTCTGGTTAATTCAGGAAGAATTTTAGAGTTGTGTGTCCATCGCCGATCTGAATCAGATTTGTACTGCCTGGCGATCTGACAGTGTACAGGGTTGCCTGTGAAGTGAGGACCCCTGTGTTGACTGAAGCACCTTTTTGTTGGCAGCGTGGGGTAGCAGCCCTGCAGTATTTGAGTCTCTACCTGGCCTTCCCTTTTCCTTTCCAATGTACACAGCAGAGCGTGTCGCGGGAACGCCGAGGTCAGTGTAGTGTCTAAAAGGCCAATGCTGTTGAAATGTGTTGTTCTCTTTTCTGTAACCTTTGTGTTCTGATGATCTCACATTGAAAGTATGAGCTCCTTCTGTGCTCAACCCTGGGTTGGCAGAAACAATAGGGGACAAATGAGGAGCGTGTGGAGTTCAAAGGGCTCCAACTAAATGTGTATCAGGACATAAGTTGCCTTGAAAGGTGGGTATTACACAACAACTGGACAGCGTCAATCTAAGCCTTGGGGCTGCTGTCTGAAGAAGATGACAGGTCTGCAGTTCTACTTGGAACTGCTCATTGTGGGCTTCAAGGTTCCAAATCATTGATTTGTAATGATCGATCTGTGTGATCCTTTACCTCACAAAACTGGGTGTAGTAATGTTTCCATACCCAGTGTAATACGTTACTGCTGGATTTTCCTCATGGTTGGTGGGCACACTTGGATTTTAATTTCTGACCTTCGTTATGTTCTTCACTCTTATATCAGTGGGAGGGACTAGATATTTCTGATCTTACTTCTGGCTACATTCAAATCCAACCAAGCAATCAGTGACTTCCCTGACTTTTTTTGTACACGGCTGTGGGAAAATTCCTGGTTGGCTGGCTATGAATTAATGAAAATCCTTAGAATGCCTCACTAATGATAGCTCCTGTGGCTTTAAAAATGCTATTCCCTTTTTTAATTTGAGGGAGGTCACAGAGGTTTACAGAAACTAAGAAAAGAAAACTTAACATCTGGTTGTGCTCTGCTGATGACTGCTTTTGTGTGAAGGAAAGTTACGGCGTCACCTCAATATCAAACACATTCAAGGTGATCCTTTATAAGAAGCCTTTGCAAGAACCTTCTTCACTCAAACTGTGTTTTCTAATTAACTTTGCTTTGTATTTTCAAATGGAGGATTTTAGTTCTCCATGGGAATCCCAAACTCATATTGTTACTTAAAATATGCCCTATCTTTATAAAATAAACTTATTTTCCTGAGTTTTATATATATAACATAAAATGTTTCTATATGTTTAGTAATATTTTCCTTTAAGCGTTATGGAACTCCAAGATTAAAACAAGCTACTGGTTTGGATTCTGGGGTTCATGAAACGAAATTTATTTTGTGTTTGCATATCCATAATGAAGTTCATTTTCATCTATTTGCATACAAAATTCCAAAGAGTAATCTCTTTTTCAAAAAAAAAAAAAAAAAATGTTAAAAGAGAATGTTTGGCCTTTTTTCTCTCAAATAATGCAGTTTAAAATTATGTGTGAGGTTAGTTTAGCTCATAGAAAGGCATAGTATGAGAATCCAAACAGTAAATCTTCTAAATTGTTAAAACTCGAAGTTATCAGCTGCTCAGTTAAACATATGTATGCCAGGTGTGACTGGCCTGGAATCTGAAAGCATTAAAAAATACAACTTTAGAGACTTTTAATAGTCACATTATCTTTTTATATTATGAAATGATTTAAACAAACTCTCTGCAGGCCTCTGTCATCTGCTTGTGGAAAAAACACCCCAATCTGTTTTCCTTTTAAACCTGGAATACTAAAGGTTTTGTTGAGTGGTTTTGTTTCATTACTGTGTTTAAAGAGCTAAAATCCTACCTGTTAAAATCCGTGGCAACTTCCATTTTGATGGGATTTGCTTTCATACTCCGAGTGGTTTGATGCTTTGTGGTTGCCCAGCACTGAACTGCTGTGACTGACTTCATGCAAAAGCTGGAAAAAGCCTCTCATCTGGTGCTTCTGTGTGAATATGGGAGTGTTACTGCCCACTAAACTGGGACAGAAGTTCACAGCACAGATCACTTCCACAGTGCATCCCGTGTGCAGAGGATTTGGGTGCATCTTCTCCCTGGGAGCAGGGAGCTCAACAGCAGCGCGAGCAGGAGAGGAGAGCTGTGCCGGTGGGGCACAATCCTGGTGTTCCCAGCTCAGCCAGAGCAGACACGGCTGCCACGGCAGTTTCTCATGCTGAGGCTTTGTTGATAATTGCTGTCTTCAATCTCACTGTGTCCTGAAACAGCCCGTGTAGGGGGAGTACTCTGAGTAGGGAGTGCATTGTAAAGCTCCATCTTACTTTGTCACATAGGAATAACTTCCTTTACTAGCAGGCCGTTAGGGATAGATCCCCCCTTCTCCCAAGTGTACCAATGTACCTTTGGATACAGCTGCCCAGCCAATGAAGAATTCCATCATTTTCCTGTCTCTGAACTATTAAGGTGCCAGTCTGTATCTCGTCTCACAGCCCCTGTAAATCCTACCTGCGCTGCTTCCTATTCCTCCACTTTCTACGGGAATCAATGTTACCTTCCTGCCTAGGCTTGCCCCTAATTGTAGGCAGTAGTAAGAAAATGAGGATGGGAGTTGGAAGTGGTTAAATTGTGCAATTTAGGCTGAGCATAAAGAGTGCTCTGTCTGGATGAACTTCAAATATGGTGTGAGAAGGGGGCGTTGCTGAATTTTAGCAAAGTTTTCAAGCTTGTGCTGGGCTTCCCCTTGAAGTGTGAGAGATATGGGATACAAATGGGTGATTTAAGCTTCACCTTATGAGTGTGAGCAGGTCCTTAGAAGCTTGGAATGGGATTCTGAAAATGAATGGAGTGCCCTAACTCCTATTAACTTTCAATGGGATTTGTTCTCTTCTGTGGCTCAGGGGTGTAGTTGGTTTTATACTGACTCAGCAGTGAAGCTGCTTCGTGAAATTTTCACTGCCATCTGCCTTTCCTCCCACTTTGGTGTTGCTGTTTGCCCTTCCCTCCCCACCTGCTTTAATGCACCTATCTGTGAGCTGCATTGTAATTCACATTATTAAAGCAGTTTGAATTGAAAGTATCCGTACCTTTTTTTTTTCTTTTCCTTTTTCTTTTCACAGCTGAGGTAATTTCAATGACATGGATAAAATGAGGTCCCCATGCAGTTATGTTAAGTGTGTGTTCAGAATTGGTGAACTACAGCATGGAGGAAGAGCCAGGGACTGGACAGGGGAGTCAGGAAATCCCAAAGCTAATTTTGTGATTAGGTCAATGTTCCATGTAACTGTTCAGATGCTTTTAAAATTCCCACCCTTGAGGTGTGTTAATTTAGGTACCTTTAAAAAAGTGTCGCATGCAAAGAATTTGAGGTTGGTATACTGAGAATATATGAAACTTTAAAAAATTCAAGATTTTTCATGTGAACACTTTTAACAGTGAATTTTTCACGAGCAAGAGGATGATAATGTTTCAGAAATCACTTCAGTGTCTGTTGAAATGCAGCCAACTCTGTGGTGGAATACAGAGCTCAGGGTAACGTTATACAACCCTTCCTGCCAGGAAATGAGGAGCAGTGTATTCATTTGTAACCCAAGGGGGGCACTTCACTATACAGCCTATAGTTTGTAAATGGAATTTGGACAGATTACCACTAAAATTACAGAACGACCCACTAGGTCTTATTAGCTCTCTCTGTTGCTCACCTTGCTCTCAAGACAGCATCTCCTGTTAGTACAGTGTCCATGGGCAAATTTGTGTAGTTATTCGGTACAGTTAAGGATGTTTTTCCATTATAAACAGTTTTGATTTTATTTGCTTTGTCAGAATTTTATCTGAGGCCTCCTGGTACTGCTTTACAAGCTGTGTTAACATCCCCAAAAGGAGAAAGGGCCAGACATCTAGCCTGATGTTTGAGTTATGAAAGCATATCTAAGGTTTTGCTTTTTCTGTTGTTTATTACAATATATTTAGCTAAGATACTTTTCAAAGAATCAGTAAATTATCAATTTCATAGTTACAGCTTTGTTTTGTTGTTTACTTTTTTTTTTAGCAAATAGTATTGGTGGTGTTTAATAATTACCTTAGTTTACCTGCTGACAGGAGTAATAGCTTAACTACAAAAAGAGTTAAAATAAGAATCAAAAAGACAAACACCTAACTCAGCCTGGCCCTAACAGGTGAAAAGTTATTTTTCCATGCTTCTTCAGACCATCAATGGAAACAAAACCTTTATCTTTTATTCATTAGTTAGGAATAATGCAAGTTGGGATAGCTTAGGTTTCTCCATATAGTTGCATTTGTAAGAGTAATTCCCTAATCATGGCATTCACTTTTGGGGTTCTTTTTCAATAAGGGCCACTGGCCGTGAAATGTCATGCAGAGTTTGAAAATGGGACATTCAGCTCACTAAAGAATGAGCTGCAAGGACAGAAGTTTCTTTTTATTACATTCTGGCAGTAGATGTAGGAATCAAAGGCACAATATGACTGATGGGATAACACCCCATACTGTCTCACAGTGCTGAGAGACGTGGCTGAGGAGTGCTCAGTGCACATCACCTTTGGCTTACATGTTGTAGTTGTTGTTTATTATATTCCACTCAACCCCAGAAGTTCCAGTGTGTAAACTGTAGGAGTTTATTTGCTTGTACGTGGGGAGCTGACCTGGAGTTTCAGGTGTGATTCCCCCTCTCCTCCTGCCCTGGTCAGGTTTCCTTGCAATAGAGGAAATATTTGTTTCCGTATTTATATTTTAGGATCACATCCAAGTAATATTCCTGTTTTAAGTTATCATTTATACTGGAGGTGAAACTTGATGATCGTTGGATCTACTTCGCAATTTACTAAAACAATATAATTTTATTTTATATCTTCCTGTACAGCTATTTATATGTTCAGCTTAACATTGATAAAAGGAAGTTACGTAAAACTTTGTAAGAAACACAGGACCAATTTAACTTTTTAATCTGTTTATTTAAATGCCATCTTAAAACTCGCATTGCATTCTGCCCTCTTAAATAAAGTGACTGCTAGAAGGAAACTTGTTCATTGTATTGACTTTCTGCATAGAGACACTTTTGTTAGAAGTGATTGCTTCCTGCAGAAAAGGACCAGTTAGTTTGTGTGTATCTTTAAAAAAAAAGGTTTAAAAATAGTGTAAATGCTTTTTTGAGTATTTGGAAATTCGAAAGAAATTTTGTCCTAATTTGATCAAAGTCACATAACCTGTGGCTCTGTTTTTGTTACACATGCTGATGGTCTGTGGATAACATTACATTTTTTCAGCATGAAACTGAACACTTCAAATCCCTAAAGCAGGCTCAAATTTATGGTTAATAAAAGAATTTATTGTCCTGGATGTCATCTGTTATATCACTCTGGGAACAGAAACTGGCAGTGAGCAGACAGGAAATATTTCCATTTCAAATTGCTTCAGTCCATGGTCTGGGGCAAAGTGTCTGATTTCAGAAGAATCACTGTGGATATCAATATAATAGGAATATTAAGAGGAGTATGAGCCTTTTCAAAGATGTTTTTTGCTTTGTAGGATTTTATGTAAAAATGCTGCTTATTAGCGTCACATGCTTTATTCCAGCATTGATCCCTGAACATTTTCAAGGCAGAAGGAAGAGTGATAATGTATTTTCAGGTGAATATCTGTACGTACCAAGTGAACAGCAGTTTGATGAGTTTCTGGACAGTGGCCAAACTACTTCAAAGCCTCAGACCTTTGTAATTGGCTGGGTTTTTAAGAGTGCAAATTCCTGTGTGTTGGTTCTTCCAGGTGAATGGATTTCTTCGGGTTGTCTCCTCTTCAGATGTATTATAAGGTGTGAGATCCATGGATTTCCAACTTTACTAATGGAAACTTCAAGCAGTCAGATTGAAATTTCTGTATGTTTTTCCTGTGTTAAGTAGTACTTAAACAGCTCTACATAAATAAAGTGTTTGAAATAATTGTACATTTTAAGTGGGTATGTTTGTCTAGGGAACATTAAAACAGTTATAAATTTTTATCTTCATCATGTGTTAACTTCCTAAAATACTCAGTTTGTCATTTTTCATATTGTTGTGCATTACTATGTGGTTATAAAAGTTTGGAACCAATTCTGTATTTCATTCTTTAAAAGATGTGTGGCAGAAGCAGAAGTGTTCTTTTTTTTTTACAGATGCTGCATGAGACTGATTAAAAAAGAGAAAAGTAAATATAAAAAATCTAAAATCACGCCAGATGATTAATTCACCTGATTTGACACCCTATTTCTGATAGATTCAGTGTCTTGAACATCACTTTGTGGAAAGCTCAATGCTTTGCCACTGTAAATGTACCTTTGTTCATCCTTCAGTGTTTTCCATATTAAGTTTGAAAGGCTTTTTCTCCCCTAAAGAGCGGTAGATTATAATTTAGCTTTCAAATGGTTCTTGTCAAATTTCTATCAGCACTTCTTACCAGTAACCCTGATTATACTGCTAAAATAACTTAACCTCACACCTTATTAGTCATCAAAACAACTCAAGCAAATAATCCACAAATTACAATGTGGATCTATTTTCTGCATCTATTTTCTTTTATGGTCGAGCCTTAACTTCTGTATATCAGCTCTGCATCAAGTAAGTTATTTAGGTGTATGGGATTTTTTTTCAGCTTTGCAGGCACAGAAATTAGAAAACAAGCTTTATTAGGGCAAGATTTATTACTTAACTTGGGCAGTTTGGAAAAGTTTTATTATCTGAGGTGTAGGCTAAAAAAATCATTAATTAAATCTGTATGTAAAAACAAAGCACTGCTCTTTTAAAGGCAGGAAAAGTTTAAACTATGGAGTCGTAAAACTGATTAGTTACTCTGAGTGTCATTGCAGGGCATGAACCAAAATCTGCATCTCGTTATGCTGAGTGTGTGGTGGGTTCCCTTGAACAGCTCATGTGTTTGATGTACGAGTCTGAAAGGATTTGGTTTATTTCTATATTTTTATAATTTTATTGAGACGAGTGAGGTTACAATTAAGGATCCCGTCCTTTCAGGTTCCTCTGAGTTGTAAGGACTGAGTGTGGAACGAGTCTGGATCTCATTGGTGCTGCTTGTGTGGAGACCAGAGGTATTTCTTTGGAGCAGCACAGCAGTGGTATTTTTCCTGAGGCTGAATGCACTTTGTACTGTTCCTGCATTTGTCAGAGTAGGCCATGACAGAACAGACCCATATGCCGAGCCTGCATTTGTACATAAGGCATTTGATTTTAGGGTTCCTGTCATTTTTCCCATGGTATGATTTCCTATCGTTATTTATTAGTGAGTATTGAAATCTATCATTTCAAAGGCAGCTCACTGGACTGAAAATTTAAATGTTCTCAAGATGTAGATTTTCTTTGCATGGGTTGGTGGCTTTTTGATGTGGGTTTGTTGTTTGGGTTTTTTTTAATTGGATAATCTAATTTTAACCAATAATACAAGAACAAAAAGTGATCCAAGGTTCTAGGGACTTAAGAAATGGGTAAGGGCAATCCTTCATGAAAAAGATTTCCAATGAAAGTATTGCAAGGGCTTAAATAGTAGTTAAGCAAATGGCACCAATGAAGTAATTTAAAGCCCAAGCAGGTTGTGGTACAGGTTGTGTCAGTGTTTTAACAGATATCACATTTCATGTCAAGCTGTGTATTAATAAGTATGAAAAGAGCAGTTATGAACTGGCCCTGTATGGTACAGGTAGAATGTGTAACCTTTGCTTTGGCCAACTTTCAAAAGCACTTAACATGAAATACTTAGGAAAAATGCATCTATTAAGCTGTTTAACTTGTTCAAGTGTATTACAAAGTGTGATATCCATAGGGTGTGATTTTTATTAGTGGAAACTGAATGCAGTCAGACTGGAGTTTCAGTACCATTTCAAACTTTAAATCTCTCTTTTAAATATTTTATCTTTTTTTAGTAGTTAAAGACCTCATGGGACTTGATAGCACATAATGCCTAAAGAGTTTGCCAGTACAGATATACTTAAACCACACATATTTCCCTGATTTTTTTTTTCTTTTTTCCAACAGTAAGGTTTAGCAATACTTAATGCTTTTTGAATCCAAGTACTGAGGAGAGATGAGCACACAGGAAAATTTGAATGTATTCTGTCTCCTCTTCATCCTTTTTCCTTGTGAAAAGCCTCAACAATCCTGATGGCAGAAACTCTTCTGTGTAAACAGATGGTTGAATTCCGAGGTAAACTTTATTCAAGGCTGGCAGTTCTCAGAAGCATTCTCAAGAATGTTTCCTCAGAAAACTGTGTTTTGGATGGTTTTATTTTGTTGTGTTCAAATTTGTGGTGTTGATCATCATTTGATGGAGCTTTTCCTACTTTTCTGTGAGTGGGGAAGCTTCAGTTTGCTTACAGAGGGAGGCTGGTGTAGTTGGAATATTTTACTACTATTTCTTCCAAGTATCCTTCGGGTGGACAAGAAGTGTTTGTGCAGCTTTGTGTATATTTCTGACACTTACAAATGGAGTTTTTTTGGCTGCAGATATGATGGCTGTACTCCATAGAGAGTAACCAGGAGAGTATAAATTCCCTGGCAGCCAAAGCTTAAATCTGCAGCCACCAAATGTATCTGCCCGTGTCTCTGAGGTTCAACCATGTGGATCATCAGTACAAGTAAGCATTGGACCTTCTAATCCTCACTGTTGAATGTGTTACTGCTTAAGCTGTGGAGTAATTTTTGTCTTCTCTGTGGACCTGGACTAGACAGAGGCTCTAAGAAGGAGTTATTTCCTAAAAGTTCAGTAGTAAGAATCTCTGTCTGCAGAGATTTTGAGGAGCTGGGAGTAACAATTAATAGCAGTGAAGGAACCAAAGCCCACCTTTAACACAGCCTTGTGTCTGACTGCAGGAAGCAGCTTCTGCAGTTTGTCCATTAACTGAGGGAAGGAAGAAAGGGAGAAATAGTTGATTGCTTGCTAGATGGATTTGTAGGGAAAAGTAATTGATTTTATTTCCATAGTTGATGTGCAAGAACTTTTACTTCTAACCAGAAAGTGTTTTCAGTCATTGTGTTTGACATAATGGCCCCTCCCTTATTCTGGTTTGTTGGGTTTTTCTCATCCACTTTTAAATACTCTGGAACAGCCGTCGTGCTGGTGTGTTCTCACACTGCAGCAATCTGCCCCTCACTTCTGGGGATTTTTAACACGGCTGTGTATGGAATACATGTGGTTATTCCTCTTGTGTCCCTCACGACAGTGAACTTAGTGCAACAGGTACCTTCACGTTGCTACTGAGTAGATGCCCATCACCTTTCAAGGCCTTGCTTCTCATTGCCCAGAGCTCTTTAAGTCCTGTAGCTCCCAAGGATGGGAACTTTGGGAGGAAATGCTTGTGTTACTTTACAGAAAGTTGGGTTTTTTTGCTTCATCTCCTGTGAAAACAACTTCATGTGAGGTATTAAAAATACTGTTGGGGGAATCGTGAAAGATTCTCTAGAGCTAGAACATGGGGGGTTGGCAAATAAATAATTGGTTATTCCTGGAATAGAACCATACTGCTTACAAATTCTCAGTCTTAAAATCTCGTGGATGAGTACAATTGTGCGTTTCTAAATCCCTTAGAATAGGTTTTTACGTCCAAAATAATTGTGTTACTTCAGAGGGAGGGATTAAGATGGAAAAATCCCAAATTCTGTCTACTTTAAAAGTTTTATGAGTTCTGTGGCACTTTAACCAGTGGAGTTATTGCTAAATTAACCTGGCACCAGATCCTCCAGAACCAAAACTTTGGTCTATTTATATGGTTGTCCTACAAAACCAACATATATTAGTATTCTTTACAGTCATGATCTCCTGTGGATATGTAATACTTTCTGTACTTGTGCCTGGATGTTTCAATTGTGTAAGTGAGAATTAAAATTAGGTTTCTAAGAATACTCATTTCATATTTTCTGACTGCAAACGCTTAGAGAATTTCAGTGACTTCATCTCAAATAATACAGGAGAAGGATTAGGAAGGGGAGGGAGACATTGTGTGAATACACCACAACAAAATAGATATGCTATGTCAAATTTTTCACATTCCAGCCTTTATGAGATGTTCTGCTTTAAGGATTTCCTTGCAAGCAGCTGTTCCTATCATTTTCAGAAGTTACAAGTTGAATAAAGTCACCCTGTACTGCAAACAGACAATCTCCAGTCTGCTTGTTCTAGGGTTGTTTACGATGAAAATCTCCAACATTGCAGTAAATTTCAGATTAAATTTTTTTTAAGTCTAGCAGTTATGAATAAAACAGTTAATCCACATTTGATGACACTTTCCTTGAGAACTGTTAGAGGTGATTCTGTGGGTGCAGTTTGGCGTTATATTGAGAAGTGAAGAGTAAAAAACCCACCCTGAAATAGTCACAGCTGAATTGTGTTCTGTCTGAAGCTGAACCTGTGAAGTCAGTGCTAGTTACTTTTACAGATTTTCTGTTCCTTTGGATGAAACCTGAAATCAAACAAAGAGCTCATGCTAGGAGTTTCCAGTTTGAAAGGTAGGAATCTGGCAGTAGAACATTATTAGGGAACCATCTATGATTTTGGAAATAAGTTCCTTTAGTTGTTTTCCAGGTGCCATTGTATTTGCTCAGCTTTAAAGGCAAAGACTTTCTTTGTGGATTTGCCTGGCTTGGTATTATTTAATCATTTAGGAGAAGCAACAAACTTTTATGTGCATAAAATCTTGAAAGGTACAATTTGTAACTCTGAAGTATTTTTCTTCTTTGCTTTCCTTTTTCTCTGATGTTCTGTCCTCTGAAAGCCACATAATTTCTTAATATGGTAAGCAAAATGGATGAATATCCATATCTTTATATCCGTATTAATATAAATAATATATATCCATTGTTCTCTCATGCTTCAGTCACCTCCTGAAACTTTTTCTTGATTGGCTTTTAACTGTGTTTCAAGATCTCTGTGAGGCAAAGACTGTGCCTATCAGCTTGTGGATCTGTGTGCACAGTCAATAAAATGAATGAAAATATATTGTTTAATTGTTTCATGGACAGGTTAGTTTAGAAGTGCTTGTGTATAAGTTAAAATTCAGTGCTTATGCAATTGTTACTTTAAGTGTGATGGACCCTGTAGGCTGACTGAGATTGTGGATAACTTCCCACCATAAAAAGAAATACGTTCTTTAATTTGAGTTAAATTGTGGGCTTGTTGATTTTATAATGTGCTGTGCACTGTGTTAAGCAGTAAATATGTATAAGAGTTTTCATTAACTTCTCCTCCTGCATTATTTCAGATATGTTATTCTATTTGTTGTTTACAGCACAAGTCAGTGTTTCTCAAACTAATTCGTCTTGGGTCCCTCTAAAAGAAACTTCACCATTTGCAGCCCCCTTCCTTTCCGGTCACAATCACTATTCCTGCACCTGTCTTGGCATTGCTTTTTCTCCCCCTCCCTTCCCAAACACCTCGTCTTTTCTTCCAACTCTCCTGCCAGGGGTCAGATCCCACAGTTAAGGGAACACTGCTTTAACTAGAGACTTTTGGCTCTGGTCCAAATATCCTTAGACCAGCACATTTCCTAGCGTTTGTGGGAAGTGGGCTTTGTTTGAAAATATTTCTTCTGGTAACTTTTGGGGGATTTTTTGTTTATTTTTAGAAGGCTTGTGATTTACCAAACATTATTTGCACAAGAAAGTTGGAAGGAACTCACTGTGACAATGCAAACAATGGAAAACTTCTCGGGCAAACTTGCAAACTGCACAAGGGAGGTCGGAGCTGGTGCTGCCCCTTCTCTGCCAGGCTTTGCTGCATTGAATTCCCAAGTTAGGCTCAGAGATTTAAGATTTTCACGGTAGGCAGCAAACAGTATAGATTAAACTTGCTTCCATTGTTGTTAAGTTGTGCCTCTAAGAACTGGCTGTTCATTAAAGTAACCCGGGTCCCACAATTTCAGTGAGCAGCTGCCTGGAGTCCTGTCGTGTCTGAGGAGTTGTGCTGGAACTACTCCTTGTAGTATTTGTCCTTACAGTAATTTCTTACCTCTTTGTCAGACAGACTAATTTAAATAGAAACTAAAATAGCCAGGAGTGGGGCATAATAAAAAGGCATTTCTACTGGTTTGGTTTTGGGTTGGGTTGCGAGGTTTTTTTGGTTCAGGTGGGATGCACTGCCGTTCGTGGTCTTCAGCCAGCATGTTTCACCTCAAAAATCCCAGAAGACCCCCCTAAAACTGGTGTATGTGCACCCCCTTCAGGACCACCGCCTCCTCTGGTGGGATTTAAGGCAGCAGCTGTTGCATTCAATATCCTTTTGTGATAGGAGGAACTTGAGAAAACCCTGTCTAGTTGAAATGGCAAAAGAATTGTTCAGACAAAATGTAATTACCGATGTGGGAAGTCAACCATTAAAAACACGAATAATGTCATTATTTTGTTAAAAAAATGAGATATTTGGTGATCATAAAAGGCCAGGACAACTCTATAGAAGTGGAATTTGTGCATGCAATGCAGAACATATCTATCTATCTATATTTATCTATCTATATGAAAGGCAGATCTGAACAAAATTCATGGTTACACTAATCAATGACACCAAGGATGTAGTAACAACAGTACAAACCCATCCACCCAGGGTTTAGAATTCATTCTGCAGTCAGTGGAGTACACACAAGTTGTATAGAAACATCAGTACGGATAATCTATTTTGTTATATTCTCTTGGAAGGAATTTAAAATGCAGGCGTCTAAATAATACAGATAATTAATCTTTTTACGGATGGCTCCAGAAACATAGAATATTTTAACTTGGTTGAAAGCATCAATAAAGCTGTAAAACAAAAAGAGCAGATGTCAAATATAAGGCTTTTGGTTTAATGAGCAACGAGGATGATAAACATTGATTATTCCTCTTGATGTTAGAGTTCAAGAACAATTGTCCCTACAGTTTGCCTCATGGGAGTGTGAAATTAGGACCATGTGTGTGTTGATTAACAACATATGAAAGATGAATCATGATTACTGTTTTGGTCTGGTGCACAAGACTGTGCTTGAGGGGGAGTGATTTCCTACCTCCTTTACCAGACCTCTGTAATTAGTGCATCTCTCTCTTGTTTCCTGGGAGCGATGTTCAAGTGGTTTCCTGACAGTGCCTATTCACACACATAAATTGCCTTTCTTGAGTGAAGGAGTGTTTGCTCAACAGAAGCTGAGTGTTGGAGGATATTTCAGTAATATTTGTAAAAACAAATATTCATAGAACCGGTCTGAAATCACCCATCCATTTCTATCCCCAATGCTGTGTCTGGCAGGAATCGCCAGATATAAAAAATAGATGTTACTTTCAAATATGGAACGCTATGTGTTCTAGGTTAAAAGGAAGAAGGAAAACTTCAATAAAAATCAAGCAGATTTTTTATTTCATTCCGTTGTATTTAATTTATGGCTCTGCTGGCAGACATTAGTTAAATTTAACTTTTCTTGGAGGCACAATTAGTTCCTGTGGTTAAAAATTTACTTTAAGCTTTATTTCTGGAAATGTAATCCTAACTTTTTTCCTCTCTGGCCTGGTAATGGGTAGAAAGAGTTGTCATAAGTGCTTTTCATTAGTGAGCTGTTACCATAAGTGAGGGCTGGGTATTAGAGAAATATTAACAAACAAAATTAGAGGTTGACTTCATGTAATAGTCTTTGCCTTTTAGTAATACTTGTGCTCTTTCATGTTGAAAGATGGCTGTTTAAATAAAATGAAATGCCTGCACATGTCTTGAACATCTAAATGAGTTACTCATTCTTCAGGAGATGATGTGTTTCAGTGTTACTGGGATCTGTGCTGATTTAAGATATCTTGGGATCTTAACCTTAACTATTCAGGCTGTGGCTGTGGGTGGAGGAGCAGATCCAACACTGATCTCTGTGATTTGAGGTGTGTGATATGTGATGGAAATTCTTTCTGGCTTGCTTGCCCGACATAGGTACGGGATTTGGATCTTAGCTTATCGTGTTTTCCGTGGAGTTCTGTGCTCTGAGCTCACATAATGTGAGATTTAATGTGGATAATGCCTTTCCCCTACACCCCCCACTTTTTGACAAATAAAGCTATTTGTAATTTAATCTGTGTGCTTTTAAACTTTGATTATCTGTTTTAAGATCAGTGGTCTATAGCTCTTCATAAAAGATGTTTTGGCTGTTTCCTTTCCTGTGTATTCCTTCTCAGTCCGTGTCTGTAGAAGTATGTGGAGCACAGGGATTTTGTAGACAAAGCTCCAGACAATGGAGACCTGCTTTCCAGTAAAGTTCAGAATAAATCAGAAGCTTCATGTAAATTCAACAAGTGTTAGATGTTAATTAATTAATGATAGAATCATAGAATGATTTGGGTTGGAAGGAACCTTTAAGATCATCTCCTTCCAATCCCCTTGTCATGGGCAGGGACAATTAACTGAGAATGTGGAGCCCCGAGGCCATAATGTGAGTGTTAAGAGTTTTAAAGTAAGAAGCCCTTAAGAAGTTCTCTTAGCTATAAAGCCATTTAAAACAAGGGAATGCTTTCTGGAGGAAAGTATTTTTTTAAACTCGCAGCAGTTAGTACTTGGAGGATTAATATTAAAGTTTAGCATGATGAACTTGTCTGGGTAGTTTACATGATTTAACTTATAAGTGCTATGACAACTATCTGGTTCAACACTTTAAGGCAACCCTAATTCTCTCACCTTTTACTGCAGCCTTTTTGTGCCTTTTACACACCTGGGAGCCAATTTTTACAACCAATAAGTCTTATGTGCTGCTTAAGTTCAGCAGAGTTTGGCTTATGTTGTATCTGCTTTTTGCATCTACATTATTAATGGCTGTGCTGTATTGATTTATACTTCTACTGTTGTGTAGTTTGTGATGTCACCGTAATCTCAGTAGAAATGTAATTAAAGGTGTGGTGAAAAGTGTTGCCTTTTTTTTTAATAGAGGATATAAAAATCCTATCTAATGAATTCAAATACTTTGCCATTTTTCTGTGGGGTTTGGTAAAATTTGTGTCTCTCAAAACTTCAGCTGTAGGACAGAAGGAAGACAAGTAACAATATGGTGGTTTATCTGCCTTTACAAATATGACAAGTCTTTATATATCTGCCTTTATAATTACGAAGGTTACTTTTTTGTAATTTTTTAATCAAGTAATCATGTCTTTGTTTTGATGTAGTAGTAAGTTAAATGACATCTCATGAAGTTTAGAGAAACAGAAAATGAGTCAGAATAGAACAGGTATTAATAAAAAGTTAAGACTAAAAAAAATAAAGAGGCCTTTCTGTTTCAGGAAGCCTTTTTGTACAACAGCTGGCTCAGTGCCAAACTAGATCAGAGTTAAACAGATGAAAAGCCACCTAAGAAGAAAGTGAGATTACAGATTTAACTTCTAACAATACTATCAAGATCTGAGTTGCTTTCATTCTTTAGGAGGTGTTTTAGTTTTTTTCTATCGAGGTAACACCTCATACCTTGTTTTTCTTTGTACATCCCCGTTTCTGACTGTGAAGTGACACCCAGGGAGTGCTCGGGCATGATTCTGACAACATCTAATTACTGCTGCAGTCCTTCTATACTACTGATTTTTGCTGTTCACATTGTAGCAGTGAACCCAGAAACAATTCTGTGTAAATAGGTGGTGTTTTTGTAAAGCTTAACAGTAAATATGGTGCGATTTGCCTTTCACTGAATGATACTCCTTCACAAGAATCAGCATTCCAGTTTTCAACTTGGTGTCAGGTTTGAGGTGAGAGCAATGCTACGTTTTGTGTTTCAAAAACAGTTTCAGTGCTTTTTTGAAGGGTAAGGTATTGCAACTCTGAGATCCAAAGTCCTTTTGGAAAGGAAAGAAGAGGCAGCAGACTCATCAGCCTGTGGATGTGTCTGGATTCCTCCCTGGCAGAGCAGTTCTCAGGTCGGTCTTCACTTTGTGACACTCAGCAAGGATGGCAGGATCTGCCTTAATGGTATTGGATAATAGAAGAGGGGGCCTGAGGTAGCACAATGGATTTCTACGATGTTCACTCCTACTGGAAAAGTTCTGGGATATAATTACCTGAATTATTGCAGTTGCAAATCTGCTGTTTCATTTATTCTTGTTTAACATCAAAAATTCATGAGGTTCTATCATCCTCCTGCTTACAGAATAAAAATCTACGGAAGTTCTAAGTAGCTTGCTTTATTCAAATTATTTTCTTGGTGTTTCTCTGCAGGGCCTGTCATCAGTGACAAAGAACAATGGACTACTCAATATCACCTTTAAATATGACAGTAAGTTGAATATCTGCACTGTATTCACAGAAATCAAGGACTCCATCACACTTGTCAATATATAGCAACATGTCCTTTAAAAATGGCTCTAAGAATAGCATAAACTCTTCAGTGTTGACATATCTTTGACATCTAGATTTGGGTCTGCTGGGTCTGGTAGATCTCCTTCTTATGTTTCGCTGATAATAAAACAATCTAAGAATTTGTAGTAGTTCCACTTTCAGACTGGCCTACATCATCTGCTCAGTATTCGACTGGGAAATTAGAGAAAATTATTTTACTCTGTGAAAGAATGTGGTCACTGAAAGGTTTAGTACACACAAACTCATAGGAAAGGATTATTTTGAGCTTTATACATCTTTTCTCTGATACTTAGGTGAAAATGGAATGAAGTGGTGTCTTGAGGTAGAAAACGTGTAGTTTTTATTTGCATACCGGTAATATAAAATATAAAAATGTCTTTGCAAGGATTAATATTGAATATGAATATTGAAGAATATTGAATAGCATCTCTCCATCTAGTCCAAGCAGTTGGAACTTTTCTTTAGCTGCAATCCTAAAGGAGCAGGCCAGTGGAAAACTGCTGTGGGTGTTTTCAGTGGAGACAGATGGGTTTAGAGCTGTAGCAGATGTGCTCTGTTTTGCAGCTAAACTAAGAACAAAGTAATCTCTGGCATAATAACAGTGATAAACAGGTTGCAGCAATAATACTTCAGACCTCTTCAAACATCTGCTAAATGGCTATGTCTTACTATTGGGGGGTTTTAAAAAGGTTTTTGTCATCTTTGTTGTCTTTGTCTAAGTAGGACTATTGACTACGTTAGGAATTTATCCTCATTTGGGCAGTTAGTGGCCATCATCAATATTAACTCAGTATACAGTCAAGGTCCTAATTTACAGCAGTAATGTTTGTTTTAATGCCAGTGCAAATCACAGGTTGCTTTTTCTCCTTACCCAAAGGCATTGCTTCAGATGGTGAGTGTAGGTGAAATTTCATCATTAAGAACGTGCATCAGGAAACCTAACAATAGTGATTTGTTTCATTGTGATCATCCTTTTGTTCCTCTATTTTTATGTTCATTTCTGAATTTGCAGTCCTTCACTGTGAATTCTTTTTTAATCTTATTTGATCTCACTATTTAAAATGAGCAGAATTTAACTATGTCAAATTGTACAAGAGGTAGGTGGTCACTACAAAAGAGGTTTTGTCTTTTTTTTTTTGATTACGTAAAGAAACACAGGAAATAATACCAGTCAGAACAGAGATCCCACATTTAGTTAACACAGTGAGTCTGTTTAATTCCCAATACGTGTCGTGTTTTTTCCATTAATTCTGGCACCAGAAACTGTATTTAACCAATGAGAAATATTAATTCAAAACTCTCCTGGCACTGAATGCTTCCTGGACAAAGGAGTTATTTGAGTTCTGCAGTACTAGGAAAAGAGTTTGCTGATATGAAGACTAAAGAACTCATATGATATGGAAATACATACTTACTGTGAATAACCCAGGCCAGCACAAAAGAGAATTTGGCTTGCTGGCTGGGATTTTTAAAGGCTTTTATTTTGCCACACTCCAACTCTAGCAAAGTGTGGTTTATGTTGTTAAAGTAGTTGGTTAGATTATTTATTCAGTTGAAACACAAATGTTTGTATTTTTTCATATATCACTTGTATTCAAGTAAATGAAGTGGCTTCCTGAAAAGTGTGATTTTTTTTTCCATACTCTTTTCCTCCTATATCTGTTGTTCTTTAAAAAAGTGAATCAGGGACTTGCAGTTAAACTTCAGACAATTGTGCTTATATTCCATTTTGGCAAATTGTCATTTGATCATAAAATTCTAGTAACCAGGATCCAAAATCTTGGGCTTGC
The DNA here is from genome assembly GCA_013399855.1 of Oxyruncus cristatus. Classification (NCBI taxonomy): domain Eukaryota; kingdom Metazoa; phylum Chordata; class Aves; order Passeriformes; family Cotingidae; genus Oxyruncus; species Oxyruncus cristatus. The sequence goes on from VXAY01000232.1 coordinate 675,794, forward strand.
TATTAATTAGATCCAGACATAGCAAAACCCAGTTACTTCAAACTTTCCATTGCAAGAGATCCTCTCTCCCCCTAAGAGGAAGTTCGTGCTGTCACTGAGTTCACTCATAGCAACAGAATTCTGTGAACAGCAGTGGAAGTACCAACTGCCCAGCTTTTGTCAAAGGCAGTGTTGTACAAACTGTTCTATTCTTGTGTCTGGGACAGTTATATAAAAGACCCCTTGCTGTGGTTATTCACAGTGAAAAGCCATTTTCTAAATCTCCTTTACAGTTAATAATTTTTGTTTCCTTGCCTTTAAGATCACACCTGTGAATTAAATTCCAATTTCCTGTGCTGGGGTATCATAGCACTTGATTTTTCATGTTTCTTTTCTACAAGCTCTGTATAGACAAAATATAGCATATAGATTATCTCAGCTTTTTCAGAGTTAATCATCAGTCAGTAATGTATAAAGTCAACTTCTTCTGGATTTTTTTGGCTTCACTTGTTCAGAAGCAGAAAGTTTGTTTGTGCACACGCATCTTCATGTGCACTGCACTCCAGAACTATTCAATTCCCTGGCTGCTACTTCTCTTCCTGCCACAGAATATGAGCCTAAGTATTGGAAGACTTGAAGAATAATAAAATATGTGCTTATTTGTTTACTTGTTTTGAATGTATAAAGACATGGTTAAGTTCAACAACAAAGTCGGGAATGTTTTTCTTATGTTTTGTTTCCTTAATGAAGGCTGAAGTTTTCTATGATCACGTGTTTGTGGAGCTGTAACTTCAGGGAATACACTGCATTTTGTGACGATAACAAGACAAAACCAGTCCTGACTGGATCCAGTGGCAGTAAAATGGTCGACAGTGGTGTGGCTACTGAATGGACAGCAGAGAGGAGATGGATTTAGGCTGTAGGTTCTGTGTGGTCAGGATCAGGCAATATCGTGGTTGACAAGCACTTCTTGAGCACCAGTTCTCAAGCTTTATGTGGTCTATTGTTCTCATATGTGCCTGATCATTGACCAATGTTCTCTTGCTCAGAGCACTGTACATGTGCAAAATTAATGTCAGTCCTCGTATTCTTTTGAACAATTACGAGAAAAAGTTGCTTTCCGTTGGGAGTCCCAGCAGCAGCACGTGGTACAGGCTATACTGGTGGTGTAAACTGATGATTTCCTTGGGAATCCTGTGAGCTAGAGCTTTGCAACTGATGAAAGTGGCTGTGCTCATTGATTCGTAAAGTTTTGTGGGGTTTTGTGTCTTGAGACACAAATTTCATCTAGATTCAGTATGCAGTACTTTTTAGAGAAAACAGTGCACTTGTACTTTTGCTTTGCTCACTCTTGAAGAAATGTTAGGAAATTTATGTCAGCTAGAACGCTTTTCCTAAAGTGTTTATTTCCCCGTATTTTTAGACTGTACACCTTACCTGAACTCAGTGGGCAGACACGTCATTGGAGATGTGCAGAACATCACTATCAGTCAGTATGCCTGCCAGGAACAGGTTGCTGTGATGATACTTTGGACAGCAAATGCCATTGGTAAGTGGTAGAGGGAAAGGGGATTTTTTTTTTTTTTAAATTATCATTTTTATTTCTTTATTTTGTTGGGATTTTAGCGTAAACTGAAATGAACGCATTTTTGATTTCTGTAGCATTTAGCTTACAAAAGCTGTGTCCGTGTCTTTGATAAGTTTTTGTTCTCCATATGTAATGCTGTTGAAAAGATGTAATTGGATGGAATAGTTGGTCTTGAAGAACAATGCAGTCCCTGTGATACCTGAGCCACAAAACTGTCCCAGGGTAACACTGGCATTATCCTGGGACACTCACATCACTGTGACTGAGTTTAACCGTATAATGAAGTAATTCTGTGATGAGAACATTGTGACACTGTGCTGAGATGAGTTAAGTTAGAGTAACTTGAATAAAATGGGTGTAGTGCTGGCACCAGTTACAAATAACTGGAAGTATCCACACACTGGAATAAATTCCATTCCATTTAAGTCAAGTTTTCTGTTATCCCATACTGTACTAGAACTAAAGAAGTCGTAACGATCACTATCACTTGAATCTGGTAGTCTCAGAAATTACAGGAAAATGCTATAAAGGAATATTTCTGTAGTTTGCCAACAGAATGTTGTGTTTCTTTGCTAACAGTGGAAATGTGAAGTTACTATAAAGTATTCCTGAGGGTGAAGAAGGCAATTATAAGTTACATTGCAGTGATAATTTGGAAGCCCCAGCTGAGCTGTGGGCCCCTCTGCTCTAAGCATTGCACAATTGTGTAGTAATTGCAGCCTTTGCCGAAGACTGAATTCTAGATAGGCAAGATAGAATATGCAGGAAGAAGTGACATATAACAATGGATATTAATACAAGCACGTCATATGACTGGTGAGTTTTATTTTTAAAGACAAATACACTCAAATTACATAAAATACCACATTATGCATTTTGAACTACTCGTCTTCTTTTAATGCCCTGCTGTTTGTAGGGATTGAATACCTGAAAGGCTTTCGGGTAATACTTGAGGAGTTAAAATCAGAGGGAAGACAATGCCAGCAGATGGTTTTAAAAGATCCAAAGCAGCTCAGCCCCAGTTTTAAGCGAACAGTAAGTGCTTTGTTTCAAGAACAGTTTCATTGTTATTTGGTTGTGTGAGTAGTCTCAGGAGTGTTTATCATTAGTGGTTTGGGTTGGGAGGGACCTTAAAGCTCATCTCGTTCCAACCACCTTGGTGTGGGTAGGGAACCTTCCACTCTCCCAGGTTGCTCAGAGCCCCATCCAGCCTGGCCTTCAACACTTCCAAGGATGGGGCATCCACAATTTGTCTGGGCAGCCTGTGCCAGGGCCTCGTCACCCGTGCAGTGAAGAATTTCTTCCCGATATCCAATCTAAACCTACTCTCTTTCAGTCTGAAGCCATTCCCCCTTGTCCTGTCACTCCAGGCCCTTGTGAATAGTCTCCCTGTCTCTCTTGTAAACTCCCTTCAGGTACTGGAAGGCTGTAATTAGGTCACCCCAGAGCCTTCCCTTCTCCAGACTGAACAATCCCAATTCTCTCAGCCTTTTCCTTGTGGGAGAGGTGCCCACATCCAACTCTGTCTTGCAATTCCTCATGTCAAAGTGGAATGGAGGGGTAGATCAAGGATTCTTAGTGCATTAATTTCTGCTCTTGATTGCAAAACTCTTGGCTGGTTTTGAAAAACACTTTCAGTTACGGCCATTGATTTTAAAATATGTTGCAATCTTGTCTTCTTTGTAGGGAATGGAATCCCAGCCCTTTGTCAATTTGAAGTTTGAAACAGATTACTTTGTAAAGATTGTTCCTTTTCCTTCCGTTAAAAACGAAAGTAATTATCACCCATTCTTCTTCCGAACCAGACGTAAGTATTGCTCGTGATGCAGCATTGCATATTGTCACTTCAGTGGGGGTCCCTTCCTCATGGCTTTTTGGTTTTCCCATCAAAGGAGTGTAGTGGATGATGATGTGAGATGAGTCCGGGTTAAGAGTGAATCACAGAATGTATTCTGAGTTGGAAGGGACCCATGAGGATCATCAAACCCAGCTCTTAAATGAGAGGTCCACACAGGGATCAGCCTTGATGTTATTAGCATCATGCTCTAACCAACTGAGCTAATCTCAGACTGACATAGTCTTGGAAGGAAAATCTGAGGTGTTAAGTGAAAAGCATTTGCATGCCCTACGTGAATGTGTGGTGTATGATATGTGTTAGGCAACAACCAGAAGAAAAGTCTCATGTAGACCTGGGATTATCTCGGGTTTGCCTGCAGCAGGATTGCTCCCGTGGTTCTCAGGAATATTTAAGTCATGAGGGTGGTTTGCCCCTCTCTGGACATTGTGAAGAACCACAGGTTGTTTTGGGGTTTTGAAATCACAGTTTAAAAACCAGATTTCTAGAGATAGATGTGGGTGAGTACATCTAAAATAGATAGCAACAGATCAAGTTGAATTTCCTGAGATTACTTAGCAATTTTCATTGGAGATATAGAGAAGAGACTCCAATAAGCTCTTCAGTGCTTACACAGTCTGATGAGAAACTGCAACTACCCTTTGGGGTGAAATGTTGATATTTGTCCTGCTTAGGTTTGGGTTTTTTTTCCCTATAAGACTTTTAGTATTTTCAAGTCTGTCTGTTAATGCAGACCACAGTAACACCTGTGATAGTGCTCAGCATACATACTTATTCTGAATAAATGTATTTAAGGCTGGTTTCAGCTTCCTTTCCCATGTGCTGTGCCTGGTGTTACTCCTTTTGTCTCACCAAAGAATGCTATTTTCAGATTAGTGGAGCAGTGTCTCACCTATAAAGATGAGAAGGGACTTGAAATTGTAACAAAGAAGTTAAGTTTGCAAAATATATTTAGTCCAGGCATATTAGACTCTAGGGAAAAAAAGTGGAGGTATTCGAACTGATGAACTCCTTAGTTTTGCCCATGTTCTTTTTTTGTTTAAATAGCATATCAATACTGTATAATTAATTATTTTTTCTGTGTATTTGTAGCATGCGAATTGTTGCTTCAGCCAGAAAACCTTGTCTGCAAACCCTGTAAGTAAAATGTAACACTTCTTGTATTCTCATGTTACAAAAAGTTCCTGTACCTGAAGAGTTGTTTTCCAATTCATGAATGTCTCCTCTGACAGACTGGAAGCCGAGGAACGTGAATGTTACCCAGCAGGGTTTTAACATGCAAGTGTCCTTTGATCATGCACCTCACAACTTTGGGTTTAGATATTACTTCCTTCACTACAAACTCAAGCATGAAGGGCCGTTCAAGCAAAAGACCTGCAAACAGGTACGTAGCTGGGTTTTGCAGCTCTTAAAAGCACCAAACCTATTAACGTGAGATGTTCTTATGCAAACTTTAAAAGCTAAATATAAAACAGCATCAGTTTTAAAATTTGAAAACTATTTGGTATTATTTATGTCAGTAGTAGTTGTTCTGTGATAGAGCTCATCAATCAAAACCAGGCTTGGGGGCTCCATAAAGACCGGGATAATAGAAGCAAATGGGGAGACACTGTTCTCTCTCTTGAAAACCCTACAACTAATTAGTATTTCAAACTGCAGTTTTATTGTTTTTCTTATACACAGTATTTCCTACTTTTGAATTTCACCTTTGCACCAGATTTGACCACTTAGTAGATTACCCACCTAGAGCTGGTATCACGGGGTAGCTCTTGGTTTAGTCTGTGTGTGGAATTTTGGCTCTCTGTGCTTTGTGCAGCCCTGTGTCTGAGTCTTGCTAAAGGATCTGCAATTTGCTGTGTTGTCTTCCTTAACTTTGGTTATTGTCCAAGGGCAAGTTTGTTCTCACTGGCCAGCCTTTCATCCTGAATCTCTGACAGCTCTGGAGCTGCAGGACATAATGGAGATTTCATGCATTGGGGTTTTTTTAATAATTAATCGTATTTTAGTCTCACAGGCAGAGATTGTACAGGTGAATGGAGAGACTTAGTTTTACTGGTTTAAGGTGTGTTAATACATATTTGCATATTTGTAAATCAATGGGAATGTATCGTTTGTTGGGTTTTAAAAGTATGTGAGTGGCTTGCAAAGTGTTCTTTCTTTGATGTAGGAGCAAAACACAGACACTACAAGTTGTGTTCTCCAAAATGTATCTCCAGGGGATTACATAATTGAGGTAATATTTATAAACTGTCTTTTGTGCAACAGCTAAATGAGTATGTTAATGGAAAAATTAGCTAAAATTAAAGTATTTCAAATCACATTCATAAAATTGGACTTCAGGCATCCCTACTGAAATACCTTGGGCACGTAAATTTTTTAGATGGTTCTTGACCTCTCCATGACTTTACTTCCCTGAGTGGGTAGCAGTTTCACCTGTGCCTTAAATTAAAGTGTGGACCTGCAAAATTCCTGGACTTTAATTTTTATATATTTTTAGTCGTAAGTCCGTAGTTTGGTCAGTTTTTATTATACTAGTTTGTGCTGCCCTTCAGTTTTAACTTTCTGAATAAGTTTCTTCACTAGTATACTATATAGTATTTATATAGTATATGTATTACATATATATTTATATAAATAGTGTGTAAAGCTTTTATATACTATTTATATAGTTATAGTTTATATAATTATATTGCAGAAAATAAATAAAATTCCTCTTTTACTTTTCCAAGCTGGTTGATGACACCAATACAACAAGGAAAACAATGCACTATGCGCTAAAACCAGGTATGAGTTCTGGTTTTTAAACAATATACTATATTTACCTTATTAATTTAGATGCAGTTTTAATTATGTTGGGAATGTCTCGATTTGAGCTTTGTCTCTTTGCCATAATCAAGACTAGCGAGGCAATTATGCTGGGATTTTTTGACCTAATTAAAAGAGAGTGGAGAAGCACACTTGTACATACACGTGTGCATCTCTGCACCTTTGTCTGTAGTGGAGTTGAGATCAATACGTCATTTGAAATCTTTGTGGGAAAGTGGCTTATGTTGTATATGTGGATATGAAGAATCATGACCTTACTTCCATACAACTGATATGGGCAATAGTGTGGAAATAATGTAAAAGAACTGTGAGAGCAGCTCGAACACATCACCCGGCTGTGTCCTTCAACCCTGAAATCAAACCAAGCCATCTGGAAAACCTGTCAGGTGAATGCTCTGCATGCCAATGGATCAGACCTGTGTTTGAGAGCAGGGATTTCAGGATGTAGCTGCAGACACAAAAAAGCCACAGATGGAAGCAACGGGTGGAATGGACTGAATCCTAATGGGCATTGCTTAAGGTCATAGCTGCAGGAAGACTGTTCTTTCCAACTGGCTGGTTCAGCACCCTGGAACAAAACCACGTCAGGTCCAAATGACCACTGCATGTCTTACCAAAACCACCTTTGGTGTCAAGTTGTTCCGGGGAGGTGTGAGTCGACGAGCAGCTCTTGGTACTTGTGTTGGCCACACTAATGCTGTGGTGGTGGGGGCAACCAGCGTAAATCCTATTTAAACTGGAGCAGAACACGGTGTTTGATCCCACTGTGTGTTTGAGAATTACCTGATAACAATGTGCTGCGGCAGTTTTGCATTCCCAGTGTGAAGATTTGATTAGATAATTGCAGTGCAGCTGACTTGCATATGAATAATTGTGCTTTGTTTTCCCAAGTGCATTCTCCCTGGGCTGGACCGATCAGAGCCATTGCCATCACAGTGCCTTTAGTTGTCATTTCAGCATTCGCAACACTTTTCACGGTGATGTGCCGCAAGAAGCAGCAAGGTAAGAGCGGTTATTCAGTACAGGGTTCCATTTAAAGATACACTTTTGCAACCGAAATAGTCTTAACTGATAGGCTAATTCTAGAAATACCTTTATCTGAAGAGCTTTCTTTTCTTTTTCTCTGTCCTTCCTCCCCACAGGTTTTTTGCGTGCTGAAACTTGTAGCAAATTCCTAATCAGTGCTTGCTGGTAATTTGTTTTAAACATTGCAATTCATTCTCTTAATTCACTCAGAAATGTCTAATATTTATTTATTTTAAATCAGAAGGAAAGTAAAACCATGTGGTGCCAATACAATTCAGAGTGCTGTCTGGAATATTACACATATCTATTATTCCAGATTTGCTCACTTTACTGAAAGTTGCCTTTACATTTCATCCTAAACCATCTTCCTAAATTTACTTTTTCTAAGACTTGCTTGCAGCTGTTTTTCTAACTTAGATTCCATCCCTCCTTGCTGACTTCCCTCTCCTCTGTAGCCAGGAGCTGGCAAGCAGCACTTGATACATTGCGATGTTAAAAAACCATCAGCATTTTATATAGAATTTAGAGAATCATGTGGTTTCATGAATATGGAAAAAGAGATTACTTCTCCAAACCTCACATATCTGTGTTATCCACCTGAATTTTGGCACTGACACACAGTGTAAGTGCTCTGTGCCAGCTGGGTTAAATCCTTTTACCTTCTGGTCTTCTGTAGCTATCCCTTTGCTCACAGCTAGCACAGTTCCAACAAAAACCCCAGGCAAATCACTGAGGATTTGTCTACAGAGAGAGTTGTTCCAGAATACTTATTCCTGATGAATTGTTCTAAATTAAATCCCTAGATGGATATTTGTATTTTGAAATACTCATGCTTTATTCCAAATTAGCTTAATCAGCTGTAGAACTAGATTGAATTAGTTTGGCATAAGGCCAGACTTTTATGTTCCAGCATAAAAGCATCTATGCAAGGAAAGAAACACTAATAGCTATTTTAATTTAAATTAATCATATCTTAATTCAAATTAATGTCCAAACACATTGTATGTATGTATACACTAGAGAGATCCTGGATGATATTCTGAAGGGGTCTGTGTTCCTGGAGTTTAATTTTCTTACCTGGCTTGTGTTGTGGTTTAGGTTTTTTTAAAACAAGAGACTTTGTTAGACAGGAAACTCTTGATGATCCATCCTTATGGATACTAATATTTGAACAGAGACATGAAGACTGTTGAAGCTGGGTAAAGGTGAAACAACCTCATCTGTTTATAAAATAAACCTTTCTTGAGTTTTCTGAGTTGTACAGAAACAACTGCACACTTCACTTTGAAAGTGTGTCCCACGTGTAGCAACTCATAAGCTGGATAAATAAGAGTGTGTGCAACTTTTCTTTTTCAGCATGGAAAGGAAAGACAAATCTTCAGAAAAAAAGTCCTTACTGTATGCATTAGTAAAGAGCCTACAAAAGTTCTAGAAAAGCCAAACCAAAACCTTATAGTGTGAACTCTCTTCTCTCTTCCAATTTAGAAAACATATATTCCCATCTAGATGAGGAGAGCTCAGAATCATCAGCATATGCTGCAGGTCTCCACGTGGAAAGACTTCATCCCCGGCCAAAAGTGTTCATCTGCTATTCCAGTAAAGATTGCCAGAAACACGTTAATGTCATCCAGTGCTTTGCGTATTTTCTTCAGGACTTTTGTGGCTGTGAGGTAAACTCAACATTTCTTCTCTAAACAACTTTTCGTTAATTGAAACAGCACTGCCAAAACTATGTGCTTGAAAATGAGGTATTTCAGTCTCTCCTTTTCACAGACATAACTTTTGTTGTTTTGCTAAATAGTGTCTGTATAAATTTTCTTTACTTGGGGGAATGAACAGATCATATACAGTGTAACAGAAAAAAAGGGCAACAGAATAGTGGAAAATTAGGAAATTAGGATTCCAGGACCTTTGTTTGACCATGTTTAGCTTGTTTTGTATTAAGTACTTTTTCTGTTTAGTAGGACTTGCATCTTTATAGTCAGCAGCAATAAGGAGGTATTGGTGTCTGCCAGATACACTTAAGTATTCCTAAAATATGTATTGAATTGTAATTTAAAAGTAGTTGAATATGTCAAAGCTCCTACTCACAGAGCAAAAACTGTAGTTAGGATTAATTGTTGACATTATATATTCATTTTAACTGATTTTTATTTTTTTTACTTCTATTAATGCTGTAAAATCAGCAACTTTTTCTTTTTTTTTTTTATTGAAAGCTGTGAGAGAGAGATTCAGATTGTTGCTTTCACCGACTAGGCTTAGAATCTCATACGAGTTTCTAAAATATGTGGCCAATCTTTCACTTTTCAAATGGAAAAAGGCAGGACAATCGTTAGCCTCTTTTGGCTGCATTTTTTCCTTCCCCACTGGGATGAGCTGGAGCTGGGTTTCGTTGCAGCAAGTCTGCTCTCTGGTGCCCAAACACAGTAACACAACCGAGGCCTCATGTTTTTAGTGGAGTCACAATTTGTTCATCAGTTTAAAATAGTTCGGGTAAGGTGCTTTATAAACAACTTGCTTGAATCCCCCTCTGAGAGATGTACTTCAGCCCTGCCACACTGTACACTGTACCTCTTTGGAATAGTGTTAAGGTAAGCTGTTACTGCTGTAACTGCAAACCATGGAATATCTGGTCTCAGGCATAATTTAAAATTGATTTTAAAATTCTATTTATTTTCATTAACAAAATATTGATACCATCTACATCCAGAAATAATACATGTTGCTATTAAAGCTGTGGATTTTAATATAAAAAGTGACAGTGCATAATGGAACAGTTACACGAGTATTTTTCAGAGGGAATATGAGTATTTTCTCATAAAAGACAAAACCAGTGGCATTTAATAGCTATTTAAAATAATAAGATGACCCTAATAAAAATCCTTTCTCACAGACCGGATCAGATTTTGAAGAATAAAAACATACACAAAACTACCTGCATTGTACCTTTCTCAGAGTATCTCCCAAGAGCAGTAAAATGACTTCTCTCCCCCATGCATAGAATAGAATTGTCCAGTTGGAAGGAACCCCCAATAGTCATCCAGTCAGAAAATCTGTCAAAGTACAAAATGAAGTGACTCTCAGAATAAAATTTTCAGAACTTATCAGATAAAGCTGCTGCTGTGTTACTTCCAAAGTGGGAGGACCTGATAGTATAGGCACTAATTATGTTTCTATCTAGATATGAAAATTCTTGGCATCAAATTACATTAACATGCAGAAGGTGATAAATGAATGTGGCACTTAGGGGCATGGTTTAGTGTAGACTTGCCAGTGCTGGTTTAATGCTTGGACTTGATCTTAATGGTCTTTTTCAAGCTACACAATTCTGTGATTCTGTTGTTTCCTTTATATTCAGCACATTATGGACCCGGATGTACAATGGTTTAAGTTGTTTGAGGCAGGCACATTTGTTTATTGTGGATTGGTAAGATCTAATTTGATCACATAAGTAAATTGTAATTTAGTGGATCTAGCCCCATTTTCTGTGTTCTTTTTATTCCCTAAGGGATATTGCTGTGGATCAAGTCCATAGTGCTTTTGTTTTTTAAGGTTTTGGTTTACTTTCAGCTACTTGGCTTTGCAGTTACACGTTGGTTCCATAAATTTGTATGTAACAAATAAATGAGCAGCAAAATGGGTACATATAGTAACTAGTATTCTTAATTTTTTTTTTTTTTAATAAAGGTTTTCCAACTTTTTCCCACTTCCTGAGCCCAGGGAAATTTTCAGCCCCCAAGCAAAGATCAGGATGAGTGTGAGGCTTTGCTTATGTTGGTAAATAACTACTGACATAATTCATCTCACTGATTCTGTTTTGTCCCCTGTCAATGTTATGTTAATTATTACTTATTTTTTTTGTAAAACAGCATCAGGGACAAGCTGTAGTTAAACTCACCAATAATTCTCAATTGTAGGATAAATACAGGCTGACTCAGTAAAACTCAATTAAGTTTTATTAGGAAATATATCTAATAACCTAAAAAATAAAATCAACCATAATGCTTTTTTTTTTTTCTTTTCCAGGTGGCTCTAGACTTGTGGGAAGATGTAAAAAATTGTAAAGAAGATCAGAAGGAGTGGCTCATTAAAAAAATAAATGAGTGCCAGTTTATCATCATTGTATGTTCCAAAGGAATGAAATACTTTGTTGAGAAAAGGAACTGGAAGCACAGAGGGGTAACCAAAGATGCAGGAAAGGGAGAACTCTTCCTCTTTGCTGTGTTGACTGTTGCAGAGAAGCTTCGTCAAGCCAAGCAGAATTCAGCTGAGCTGTGCAAGTTCATTGCAGTCTACTTTGATTACTCCTGTGAAGGAGACATCCCTGCTATTCTGGACCTGAGCACAAAATACAAACTCATGGACAATCTGCCTCAGCTGTATTCGCATTTACACTCCAGAGATCTTAGTGTACAGGATTCAGAGGTGTTTCCTGTTAACATTAGCAAAAGGAATTATTTCAGGAGCAAATCCGGGAGGTCCCTCTATGTTGCTATTTGCAACATGCATCAGTTCATTGATCAGGAACCAGATTGGTTTGAGAAACAATTTATTCCCTTCCCTCCACCTTCTTTACATTACTCGGAGCCTGTCATGGAAAAATTTGATTCAGGCTTGGTTTTAAATGACTTAGTGAATAAACAGGTGATGGATGGCGATTTTTACCTGAAAACAGATGTAAATATTATTTCAGCAGGGAATTCAGACTCTCACTGTATAATTCAGCACTTAAACCTTGGAGAAGATACAGAAACTCAGGACATTCAAGGTGGTGGCAGCTCTGTTCTTCAGCCACTGTTACACGTTAAAGCTTCAAAAGACATGCCTCGAGATTCTGGAATCTACGATTCGTCTGTTCCTTCATCTGAATTGTCTTTACCTTTAATGGAAGGACTGTTGACAGACCAAATGGAAACATCTTCAATTACGGGAAGTGTTTCTTCATCATCAGGTTTAGGTAAGATACAGCAGTGTTTCAAAAATTATATTCAGTTACTGTGAGCATATTTCTACCGACTCAAAATAGGTAAGATGACATGTGAGGAGCCATATAGAAGGCTGCAGAGGAAGGTGAGCATTGTATAAAGATGGTAAAACAGCTTTTGGTAACTTGAGAAACATGAATCTTTTTCTTAACTTGTAGCGTGTGTGGGAGTCTTAGCAAGGTAAGATTTCACTAAATTTCTATTAATAAGTCACTTCTCATTAATTGACCTATTCTTGGAGAGAATTCTTTCTTCCAAGGACTCCTTGGCAGCTGGGATTCCAGCTGACAGCTGTGTGGTTTAATCAAGAGGGTGCTATGGTGAAGCATTCTCACAGACAGCCATAAATCTAAACCTGACACCCTGTTTTGCTCCAACACACACTAAAACCTTGAGGGATATCATCTGTACTGTGGGTAACTCAGGTTTCAGAATGACATCAGGCTTCTCATCAGATACAGGGCTGGGGGGAATGAACAAATGGGTTTCAGTAGAGGAATTTAAATACTTGGAAGACACTCTCCAAAATAGATACCCAGCTCAGAAGCCTCCAGTTAGAAGGTGTAAATTTTGCCTCAGGCTATGTAAAAACTGATCTGGCTTTACTTAGTTACAGTGTATTGAACTGGCATCACAACTACATCAGTGTGGAATGTTCCAGCAGTTGTGTTCATATGATAAAAGTGCTCTTTGAGATTTTCCTTAAGCGGCTACCACAGGTGAATGTTGCATTTGGATAGTGGGATGCTGTTCTGCTTTCTGCAGTGAGTCTTGACAGTGAGCTAATTTATTAGACTTTTCTCTTGGCTAAATTAATTTTTTATTATTAATAAGGTAATTCATAACTCATGTTTGATGCCAGAATTATCTTAGGGGATGAGAATATAGATCTGAATCTACAGATATAGCATGTATATTTATAAGATAGGTAGTCTGTAAGACAAAATAGTTAAAACCTGAAAAAATTTTCAAGGAAAAAAAAAATACACAGATTTACTGATTTAATCACTTAAACCACAAACAGTCTTGCTTTCAAAATGAATACTGTATTCTTTAATTTCCTACTATCTTCTAACTTAGCCTGTTCTGCCATTTGTGGGATGGTGATCCCTGTAACGGTTCTGGTGTTGGATGGCAGCAGGATGCTGGTTTAGAATGTATGGCCTCTCTGTAAGAATGCTTTCCCAGTGTTCCCCTCCTGAGTCAGTCACTGAGCTGTCAGCTGGGTATCCCAGCTGCAAGGGGGCACTGGAAGAAAGAGCCAGTCTTTGCAGTAATTAATTCTCCAGTCACATACCTACTTGTTAACATGCTTCAGCTGTAGAGGTTAAACATTATAGCTCTGGCTGGGAGAGTTGGATCTTAACACCGATGTTCCAATGTCTTAAGAAACCACAATAATTTCTGCCCTTTTCCCATTTACTGTCTCTATCCGAAAGCACCCCCTTGACTGACTCTCCCTCAAACCTCCCCTCACCCAAACCACATCCTAATTAGGTACAGGATGCAAAGGAAACACTATCTAAAACTGAACATCATCTGCCTATTAGACTGCAACCCATTAAATCTCTCTACTGTCCCAGACATACAAAACATATACAGCCCTAATATTGATATGCCTGATAATGAGAAGAGTATATAGAATTTTTTAGCTTTTATTCTTGTCATAAGAGATGGACATGGCCAAGTTACTACTCTGAATTCACACTACCATTTCTCTCCTGGCTACCTATTTTTTTACCCATTATTTGCTCAGAACAGACATGAATAGCTCTGTCATTGATCATCTCAACATAGATCTTTATTCTTTAAAGGACAGTTTTATTTAATCTTTGAAATTAAAATCATAATCATTATTTTTAATACTATTTACGTAGTCACATAATTAGTAATACTTCCTGTCTTTCAGTGCAGTTCCTGTGCAGATTCCTGATCTGCAAAGAAAAGATTCTCAAAGAGATCATCATATTGGGCATCCTCAGCCGATGTTCAAACCAGTTTCATTTTGAGGAAGCACTAACAACCAAGGCTTTACTAGGTCCATTCCTAGTAAGGCCTTCCGTAAGAAGTCCCGCCTGGGGAGAAAATTAGTGTTGTTTCTTTAGATCGGGTGTTGCTGAGCATGGTGGTTCAGCCTCTGGGATGTGTGGCAGGATGGTCCAGAGGGCTTTCGTGAGTTTTTCTTGCGTTGTTTCTAAAATGTTGACCAAGGTCCAAAATCAGTTTTTCAATTAACGAACCTCACTTTTTATTTTCCTTTTGTAGGGGAAGAAGAACCTCCTGTAATCACTGCTACAAAGTTCTTAGTGCCTGGAATATGTAAAGCAGAACTTCATTGCCACATCCATACTGATGAACTGCAGGCAGTTGCTCCTTTATAATACATTACAACGTTGTTATGCATTGCCACTTTATCAACAGCCTCTGTTTGTGCTTTAACTACCACGCTGTCTCAGCACTAAACCTACTTGAAGGAAAAAATATTCCCTGAAGATCATCTGTTATTCCATGTTTTTGTGGCCAGTAAACTTCAATCTGTTGGTCTTTTTGTAACAAGTCTTTCACGATTTGAAAAATGCAGCATGGAAAAATAGAAGAGAATACATTTCAAAGTTATTCCTATTATAATTTAAATGTCATGATATTACACTGTTTACAGATGCCATAATCATACTATTTTTTGCTAGAAATAATTTTGCAACTGGACATAAAATAGCTTGGAACATTAAGTCTTAGTAAATTTTGTAGTCCAGCCTCTAGTTTTAAGTGCTGATGTACCTGATGGCAAGAGTGTTGTAGTGAATGAAAGCAGGATTTTTTACAGAAGCAAGATAAAATGCCAAAGGTGAGATCAAGAAGTTCTCCATAAGAAGAAATAATTTTCTTTTAGAAATGTCTGAGCTCCTTTCCTCAGTCTCCTCTTTCTCCCAGATGTTATTGTGTCTCAGTATTGAATTTCAGATGTCTCCCTCTTCTGCGTTAAGCTCCTGTCTCCCCTTCCCATTCTGGCTGTGATGACTCACAAATAGCACCATACTGAGGCTGAAGTATCATTTTTATAATAGACAAAAATATAGGTCCTCCATATGCTGAGTGATACCATGGAAACCAAGTTCTCTATTTTCTTCCTGGAAGGGCTAATGGAAAGTATACTTTAAAGAGATGGGGGAAGGAAGAGCAGATTTTATATTGAAGGTGTCATTCTGGATTTGTTCAGCCATGAGATGAGGGTGCTTTATGGGGGGGGTCATTTTATCCTTCAAGGGCACGATGCTCCCAAATCACCTGGGGTAAAACAAGCCAAGACAAGCAGTTAACAGGCAGAAGTACTTTGTTTTAAGCCAACCAGTAAACAGAAGCCTGTGAGTTACTTTGCAGTTCACAATACTTATTACTTAGTGATTAGGATAGTGTACTGTTACTGGTGTTATATTAAGAAAAAAAGCAAAAAGTACAACTGGACGTGTATATTTACAGGCACAGAGCATGCATGTCCTGTTTTCTGGGGTGACCCGGTGGGTGTATCTTCATCCAAAACGTCCCTCCTGTTTCCAAAGAGCAACTTTTCCCGAGTAAAACACACCTATGTAACTGCAGTTCTGGGCACTACTGTAATAAGCATGATAACAGCAAATAGGAAAGGACACCTCACCAATGTGCCTATGCTTATTTTGCTCATGGAGGCAGATTCTGTCTCATCTAACCCATATTCACATTCCACTAGAAGGAGGCTGCTTTAGGGAGAACTAAGGGAGAACTCCCAATACCTCAAATATTCTCTCAGTTCTGATAGAAGAGAATGAGACGTTGATAACTGTTACATTGTATTATCCGTGTTAATAGCATGAGCTAGAACTATTAAACAAGTGATGATTTTGGCTGAGTAGCTTTAAAGCTCCTCTGTTGTTTTCGTGGGTTGTTTTTGGTTTTTTTTGTTTGGTTGTGGTTTTTTTTTGCGTCAGTTTATATTTAATCATTTGAATTTCCAAATGAAAACCTCTTGAGATTGTTGTCACAGGTGGAGTAAGAAAGTGCTGTAACAATTATTTGAACGTAACCATCGATGTCGGAACTGGGACGTGCTTTGCAATTGTAATATGGAATTCTGTGATCAATTAGATGTATCTGTTGGATCTGGAGGGCCTTGTCCATTAATGTCATGTTCCTTACTCCTCCTGCTTTCTCAATTTCAAAGAACACTAACTGGAAAACCTCAAAACTCGCAGTATCTAAGTAAGTTTAGGTAGCTTGATGTACATAGTGAATCATCTGCACTTTCAGTAATTTTTTTAGTGCTGTGCCTTGGGCTGTATCAAAGGCAAAATTCTCTGTGTTTTCCTGTTCTTTGAAGTCGAGACATTCCTGGGTCCGACCAGGCAGAATCATTTAGAGGTAAATGCTCCTCCACTAAATCCAGCTATGAAGGATCTTGATTTGGTGCAATTCTTGTTATTTTAGTAGAGAGAGAGTTTGGGTTGGTAAGACACGGGCAGAAAGGTGACACAGTTTGTGTGCTGAGGATCTGCTGTGCATTGAAATGCCAAAGCTGCAGTTTCTTAGTCAGCTGGTGGAGGTAATGCTGCTTTCAGCCATGGGAAGTCCCAGCTCACCTGGTGTTATGTTATGCTAAACTAAAGATTGAGAAGATTTCCTTGTTCCATTAAATTCAGTAGCAGAATTGGCTTCAGTAGCAGAATTGAATTTCATTATGAAATGAAATTAAGTTTTCATTTTGGGCTCTAAGAAAGCTGAGTTTTGAAAAGGGGCGAAGGCAGTTGCACAAAGAATCACTTGTCATTAATGTTTTTATTTTGATGTCTTCAGAATTTGCTGTACAATCCTGCAAATCTCATTTGTTAATTATAAAAGGTCTATGCAGATGACAGATCTGTTAGGGAAGGGGGGGCAGAAAAATTCTTTAATTCCTTCTTAGCTTAAGGTGGAAATGGTATATTGTATGTACTAAGAACAAATAATTAATTGAAAATATAGATTAGGACAGCCCACACTTAAAATGAACAAAAGTGAGAGAAATAATGCTTAATTTGATTTAGTATAGTTTTTTTTACGAAGCCACAGTTCTTAAAACAATTAGAAAAATATTTTGTATATTGAGATACTGGAAGGACATAGTTCTGAATTGGCAAGGATTCTTTATTTTTCCTGTAATAACAGCACAAATCCTTGTAAAAGTTACTTTTAAAAAGACAAATATGTTAACACACATATTAAAGGTTAGCTTACTACTATTTTCAAGCATTAGTAAGCTCTAAACAGAATGTTTGTAGCGAAGGGATCCCTTTAATTTCTGCTAGACTGAAGTGTGTGGACACTGTTTGGATGCTTTTTATAATGTATTTTCTGGGAGGGTGGAAAAAAACATTGGAAAACTGAAGGCTCAAGATAGGGTGGTGTGTTCAGCATTTTCAGTGATGAGTATCGTTGTTGCCTTGATTTGTACCTGTACATGAACACACCAGCTGTTGAAAATAGAATGCAGCTGACCAATGCAGAAAAAAAATTTTTTTATACTCTAATTTACAAGTTAAATATCAAAATAAAATATTTTTGTTCAGTTTCACTTCTTGGGCTTTTCTTAATAGTGTAAGAAGAAATGGCTTAAAAGTGCAATAGTTTTATCCTGCACACAACCAAGCAGACTTGCTGACTGCTGCTCCTGCCCTACAGCTGGAAGGGAAACAGTTGTTTTGGGGGGTGTTTATTGTAACTAAGCAACTGTAAGAAACTTCCTAAAACTTCTGTGTTGGACAGACATTGGGTCTGATATGATTTTGTTTTTTAATAAAACCACCTTAATGTGGTTTTATGTAATTATTTTTCCTATATCCTCTTATGGTTCATTTCCAACCTCAACAATTCTATGATTCTAAGCATGTGAGTAGTAATAGTAATTCAGAGGAGAATCTGGTAAGTTATTTCTCTGTGTCTGAGCTGGACTTCTTTGAGATGCAATATCCATATGTATATTCTGCAGTCCTAATCTGTGTATCCTCTGCCTTGGAGCCCTGTACATGAGCTTTGAGAGCTGTTGGCCAAAATTCTTACACCTTGAGGTTGGGGAAAGATATGCTTTGAAATGAGGATGTGCATATGAGTAATGCATCTCAAAGTTAAGGAAGGAAGCTCTCATTTTGCTTTTTTTTTAATCTGGCATTTAAATGCTATGGTGACTTGATACTGAAATGATATACCCCCCCC
>VXAY01000232.1:698488-714921 GCA_013399855.1 Oxyruncus cristatus
CCGTGGCGGAGCTGACCCGGGGTGGGGACCCGTCGCGCCTTGCGGGGACCCCGCACGGAGAGGGGGCGGTTCGGGAAGGGACTCCCGCCAGCTCCTGGTGCGGGGGACGGGACGCGCCCTCCTCCATCTCCCCTCGCCCCGCTCCGGCGATGCCCCGTGGAGGGGGAGGCACGGGGGGACCGCACCGCCCGAGCTTCGCCCCACCGGGGGCGGGCGGGACCCGCGGGCTCCGCTCGGGACCCGCAGCCCCATAAGGGGCCCCGATGGGGCGGCATCGGGCGCTCGACCCACTCCCTCTCGGAGCTCTACGCTGGCGTGCCTTTATTTGTTCGTGTTTTTGAAGAACTTTTAACGCTTACTTAGTGGTAGATCTTACAGGAGTGCGGGTTTAGGAGGAAGGGCCGCGGTGCCGGGAGCTGCCGCCGCCTCTGAGCCCCGCGGTGTTATCAGGGACCGGCGGTGCCCCCGGGGCTCTTTGCCTTGGCGGGGCCCGGGGCCGCTCTCGGCCCTTCCCTCCTCCTCGGGGGAGAGTTTTATTTGTATGTAAGTGGAAAAAAACAAACCCGGAGCGTAATGACTTACACTTGTGGAGCGAGGCACGGCAGCCTGTGAAGGGGCTGTAATGAGAGACAGCGCTAATTAGCGCGAGGCACGGACCAGCGAGCGCCGCAGTTCGCGTGGTTGGCGCAGGTGAATTCGCGGTGCTGGGTCGGGGCCGCGCTGCGGGGTCAGTGTGTTACCGCTCATCCTGCGCTGTGCTTGGCACAAATCCGTGATTTACTAGGGAACCATTTACGTTAGTGCGGGAACTCCAACTTTGGTGATGAATATCTTTATTTTTCTCTATCGTTCTTCCATCTTGTGAATGTATAAATCTCCATGTATACCTCTTCCATCTATGCATACACTCATTGATATAATTTCTAGTTAAATGTTATCCTTTAGTGCATTTTCATAGTGAAAGAACAGAGAAAATTGGTTTGTCCCAAAACACTTGTCACAGGATTAATTTGGTAGCATACTTAGTTCCGTGGCACATACGGAGGTCTGTGAAGTGCAACAAGGTAGGAGATGGATGTTGTATCTGTACAGAATTGAACAGAAAGTTCAGAATAAGAGAAGACATAGGATTTGGAAACAAATGGAGTTAAAATATTTACTGCAGAATAAAAGGGTTTGCAGAATGTAGGTAGCAGAGTATGTGAAATGGAGCTGCCCTGCAGCAAATGAAGTAAGGGAATGCATAGGAATAGCTTTGGCTTGTCCTTAACTGGAATTAGCCTGGCTATTTAAAATTTTTATATGTGTGACATGATGCCTGTTTTCAGTAAATATTTGTTACGCAGTTTCAGTAAACAAAAAACCATATTGTTTTGATCAGAATCCTGTTCAATTCCCCGTCGGAGTCGTGTGTATCAGTCCTCAGTGTGACAAGGCCTCGTGACCCGTGAAGACACTGCAACATTCTGTATCATTCCCTGCACATTCTCCCAGACCTCTGCTCTGTTTTGAATAGCTCACTTCTTCTCAGGACTGCTTTTGTGTAGACAGTTGTTCTGGCATCAGTCCAAGTTGTGGGAGTCGTATGTGCGCATGATTTGGAGGTGTATTATGTGGAGTTGCTTCCAGCAAGTGGCCAGTGAGGCCACATGGCCCTAAACAAAACTGTTTTGTTTTGCTGCTCATGAATTGCAGTGGACAATACCTGCTTCTACTCGGGAGCTTGTGTGTAATGTCTTCGTATTAACTCAGGAGCTAGTTTTTCTCATGTTAAATCTTTTTCTTTAGGTGTTAAAGAAAATTAACCTGACCTCTTAAATTTTTTTGGTGGTAGAGTTTTATTTGTATGTTTTCAGTGGTTTAGGTTTTTGAACAATCTCTTTTGATGAAATGTGTTTTCTGAGTGTTTTTTGGGGGAAGCATCTGCCCACTGCTACAAATGTTGTAGTGAATGCATTTGGAATCCTTTTGGAGTGCTTTATGTGTGTGCATTGTATTGCAGACACCTTATACTCAGTGTATAAGTGTGAGGTGCATTTGGAGAAGTAGTTTGTTAAGAGCTGCTGTTTTCTTCCTGTGTAATATGTAGGGAAACTGGGAAATGATACATATGTCGAAGACTAAAAGGCCTGGGGTTCTATAAACCACACATTGATTTATTTTATTTAACTTAACTAGTCTGTGTGTAAGTCCCTTTGGTTTTTTACCAAATTGTGCCTCTTAATTTGTGAGAGTGTGTTGTGGATTCCAGTTGCCCGGCTCGTATGAAATCTGGAATTAACAAATGGCTGCAGCCTTGCCCAAGTTTTTAGGAGGCTATAGGATTACTGTACTGTAGTAGGTAAAAAAATGGGGAAAAAAAAGGACTTGGTAAATGTGCTGCAGTAACCCGTGATTAACACACACCTGTGCTTTGCTTTTGACTATAAGAGCTACAGAGTAGCTGTACTGAAATAAATGGTTCTGTAGCATGTGACTGTCCTGGTCTTCACCCCCAAATGTAGCACAGAGGATGTGCAAACGAACCACACGTGTTCTCCCACCCGTGTGTCTGCCAGGGTTGAACGTGCAGTGACGTGCTGTCAGGTGCTGAAATGTGGGCAATGATTAACTTGCAGGTGCTCAGCACAGCACAGGATCCAGCTGAAGGGGTTTGCTGGTGAATGGATCAGGCTGTTAATACCTGAACACAAGGGCATGTGTACTTGTACATTTAGTTACTTTCTAGTCACGTGCTATGAGTAGCTTGAGGTTTTCAGATCTGAGAAGGTGTTTGAAGTAATGTGTATCTTACACAGACCACTGCTGAGGGCATGGCCAGTAGTGAAATCCTGCAATTCTCTCCCCAAAATTGTTTAAACTGGACAAGAAGCAGAAGCTTTATGTTCTTGACAATAAAAAAAATAGATTTTTTGCCTTTCAAGTTAAATCTTTGTATATACAATCAAAAATGTGACTGGAAAGGTGCCTTATACTGTTGTTATTCTTTCTTCCCTTTCTATATAGAGTTAATTACCCTCATGGTCCTGCAGTTCTCCTCCTAACACTGCAGGTGTAATCAATGTGTGGTACAACTTGTATTCAGAAAGGTTTACTGGCTTTTATACCACTGAAGCTTGCATAAACTTGGAAAGTTGGCAGGAATAATCTGGACCTGTGTGGTTTCTGTAGAACAAGAACAGCTGCTCTGCTGGTATCATCTCTCAGACGTTTTAGTTGTTAGATAGAAGTACAACTTTCATTAGTTTATTTTAAACATTTCACCATTTTTCCCAAATAGTTTTGGGATTATAACTGGGAGAAGAACATGTCCATTACACTGTCTGTACTGTAGCAGGAATCCTACTGATTTTATGTTAGATATAACAGTAGTGTTCCCTCAGAAGGTTTTGTCTGGACCATCACCTATTTCCTGAAGACCACAAGGAACTGTTTGGACAGCTTGTGTTTTCGGGGTGACTGACTTCTTCTGCTTGTGTGATGCATCCTGACTGGTGCATCCACAGAGCAGGTGGTTGGGAGAGGTCAGAAACGTGTGGGAATGGCAGCACCACCTCGTTTGTACTGACATGTGCTTTTGATGGGGGCATCCCAAGCCTGGTATCCCCCTGTAGATAGTGAGGTTCTTATGTGAGTATGAGCCTTAAAAACCTTTGCCTACAGAAATAGGTGCTGTCAAAATTAGCATTTGTTGATGCTCCACGGATAAGTAATTAATACCCTAGAAAAAACTCTCTCATGTAGGTTTGGATTTTGACTGCGCTTAGCAATTGCAGGTAAAAAGCTCAAAAGTCTGAAAAGAAGGTAATTTTAGGACAATAGATCTTTTTGTCTACCACTGAATGTATTAAATAACCAAGAAAATAAATGCAAACCCAACTTGAAACACTTCGATGATGTGTTAAACTGTGCAGCAATCCTGAATGAAATAATCATGATTATTAGGAGACAGTGGGCTGAAAGGATCATCATTTTAATGTTAAGGAGGAAGTGTGGCACCCTTCCAGGCAGATAAAATCTTGAACCTGCTGCTGTTCCCTGGCAGTGATGATTCTGAGGAAGAGGGAAAAGGGTTGTGTTTGTCTCAACTGGGGTGGTATTTCTCTTGGGTTTCATTTACTCTTAATGTATTCTCTTTTTGAGGATAAACTTCTTTATTCTGAGGGAGGCAGGAATATGTTGAAAGGATGAGAAGATATAAAGAAATGGGGCAGTGGTTGCACTAATTTTACATGGACATGGATGCTGTATCTCGTTTTCCTTTTTTTTTCCCTGAGTCTATTACATTGAAAAAGACTTAATTTCAGTACTAGTTTCAGAAACTGCATCTTTTTTGTTTAGTAAACTGTCCCTTAAATTTGCTTAGCTTTGCATAGCCCTTCTAATAGTCTTTACAGAAACAGCACAAATATCTCTGGAAATAGCTTTCCTCGAGATAAAATCTAGATTTTTAAAAAATCATAGAAAAATTCTTTGTGTGTGTTATTGTTACAACTCTTGAATAACAACTTATTGCTTGCTTTCAAATTCAGAAGTTTGAAGAGGATAGAGTTAAATGAATCTCAAATTGCTGGCTGTATGAGTCACTAAATTGGGAACATAAATACTCATATTCTTTGGAAAGAACCTCTCAACATTGTTTTCCTGCATAGTGTCAACGGCAAAACACAATACAGCATGTTTAGCTTCCAAGTAGTTGTATTTGCATTTGAAATCATAGTTTATGATAAAAGTCAGATAACTTTTTGCCCCTTTTTGCTTGTCCAACTGACTAAAGGTCAGCACTAGGTCTCTAGTAGAAGCTACGTTATTATACTGTTGTGTTTTGTTTGCTTGCTTTGTTGAAAAGACATAAAAACTTGGAGAGGGAGAAAAGGGTAGAGAAAGGGCCAGCGCTGGAGAACTCCCCTTGCAGGCTGATAAAAGGGGTAGGTTGTTTTGTTCACTGTCTGGTGCTGAAGCCAGATACTGGAAATAGGAACATCTGGATCTTTTAGTCCCAAGAGAAACAGATTTGTCTCAGAATGACATATGTAATTTCGACATCACTGACAACAAAATCCTTCATACCTATTTCTTGAATAGAATATAGTACTTTGTGTTCTCTGTGTTCCGCCTGAACAGTATATTCTCTTTAAAATGTTCTGTTCAAGTCTTTGCAAGTGTTTTATAATTTCAGATTTTTTTTCCCTAATCAGATAAGAGAGGTTTAGTTGTGTGTTAACACAGAGTACTGAGGCATTAATTTCTTTCTTTTTTTTTTTTTTTACCTGATACGTCAATCAACTTCCATCCCTATAAGTGACATGGAAGCTCACAAACATTCCATACTGGGCCCTGCGCTGCTCAAGTTTGAGTTGAAACCACTGAAAGACTGAAAGCTTCTAGTAACTTTGCAGACTGGTGAATTTGAGAATGGTATCTCATAGGAGGCTGTATTTCTCCAGCATGGAGGATTGTTCCATGTCAGTGCTCTGGCTTCAGCCTGGAATGAACTTGTATTTATTTATTTATTTAACTGTTGTTTTTACCTTTTAATGTCCTCTGAGAATAAATACAACATTCCTGCTATTTCAAAAATAAACATTGTCGTTTATATTTGGCTGGTGAGACCATCTCGCTGTCTGTAGCAAGTGTGTGTGTGTGGGAGAGGGAGCTAAACTTGATATTTGCTGTGAGACAGGACCATCAGATTATTTTAAAGCTTCTTCTCTGTCATCTTGGAAAGTTCTGACAGACTCACCAAAATGTGCAACGTCTCTGAACTATTTCCTACAAAGATCTTTGTATATACACTTGTGTGCAGTACCTACAGAAAACTTCACTGCACTTCTGAAGAGGAGAGAAGGTGGCTGTTTTTAATGAGACGCCTTCAGAACAGGAATAAAAGCTCTCAGAAATATGTATTTGAAAAGGTCCTCCAAACCCTCATTCCTTAATGCACCGGGTGCATTTTCAGAGAGGGTAAGTAATGATATGCCACGTGTCCATGGAGGTCAAAACTTACTTGAAATAACCATGGTGTGTGTGAAACGAAGTTTATGGTATGCTGGGCTTGGGTTGAAGTGATTATGCAACGTGGAATTCTCAGCACTGGCTGCTACTTTGAGTTGTAGTCAGGGGAAATATTCCTGAAGAGCTCCTTGAGTTCTCTCTGATTTCCCTGAAGGGTGCTGCAGCGGCATAAAGAAGTTTTTCTGAGGTTTTCAGATACGGCAGTTGCAAAACAATTTGAAGGGAAGTTTGCTTTTAGAATTTGTTGTTATGCAGTTAAATAATGAGGTTTGGTTTAAAGTTTAAATCTGCCCTTCAACAGCTGTTTGCCCAGGGCGGGAGCTGGTTTGGAGCTGAGTGCTATCAAGATGGGAGATACTGTGTGCTTGCTGATTTTGTGTGAGGAACTGTGACTTTTCAGAAAGAAATACAAGAGTAAATATGTTCATTAAGTAGAAATTATGGACTTCTGTGCAGCTAGTAAGGAAATGGGAAACTGGCTCTTTAAGGATGTTACAATACATGCTTGCTAATTGGCAATCTGTGTCCAGGTTTTGTGAACATAAAGACATTTATTTGAGAGAACGGCGGCGTGTAACACTCAGTTTTTTCTTTGTAGTAGATGCACATTACTCTGTGATGTTATTGCCTTCTTTTGCATTAAAAGGAATAATGATTTTTGCATTTAACAGTCTTAAGGTTCAGTAAAGCTTTTTTCCACAGTTCTCTTATCAACTAAGTATAACAAGAGACTATTTCAACAATGCAAAGCATTTTAGTGAAGGTGAGGAGCTGTGGGAACATGTTTCATCAGAAGATATCGGTTATTTTTGCTTTAACTGTAGCGAACAGCTGTTGAATGATACATTATTTTTTAACAACCACTACTGTGAGTGTCTTACTTGTCAAGAGATACAAATAGGGAGTGGAGGGAAAGGCAAAAAATATTTTTAGCCTGAGGATCAAAGTGTATCTACACTTTGTAACACAAGGGGAGGGGGGGAAAAAAAGGAGGGGAAAATGGACATTCTGTAGGGAATCAGTTTTAACAAGACTGACTAATACCCCAATCTGTTAGATAAAAGTCACAGGCTGGTTTGAGCCTGTGAGGTGTTGTGAATTCAATACTTTTCTTGAACCTTCTCATTTTTCTGTTCAAATGATCCTGCAATGCTGTTCTGTTCAGGTTTTCAGGGTGCTGTGCCATACTAGATTCTTTAACCCCCTGGCTTTATTTTTGTCCATTTAAGGGCAATTGCAGAACTCCCAGAATTAAACAGCCATTGATAAAATACACTTAAATATAACCCACTTTTCAGTTGTTGAGCTAATGGCTTACCACTGCTAGGCTTGTCTCTGCCATTATGTGTTGTAAGAATCTATTCTAAGGCAGATGGACTGATAATGCTTCAGATAATCAAAGTTACTGTTTTAAATGGAAGCATAAAAATGTATTTCTTTGTGGAGATAATAAGAGAATTTTGGTGTGCCTGCTTATTGCTGGGGACTCTGGTGTTAAATAAGCTATACTTGGTCAGAGAAGATGAAGTATTCCATATTTGAGATGTCTTCTCAAAACCAGCAAGGATGTTTTTCTGAGGCTGTTTCCTCAGTAAGATAGTGACAGTAGTGTTAATCATAGACTTCTATAAATAAAGTCTTTGACATTGTTTTCCTATGTTTTTGTTCTGGAATTGCCTTTTGCCCACTTCCTGCTATTACAGAACAGCAGGATCTCAAGGACAGCACCTAATCCAAGTGCATGTCCCTTATCTGGAACAGGCAAGGCTCAGTGTGCAGAGCCTGAGGAACATCTGAGGCAGAGTCTCTTAAATTAACATTCATTGACTTGTCTTGGCATCTGGCTTCAAGTTGTTAAGAGGGAAGCTGATAGATTTATTTTCCTCTTTCAGGTTTCGTCATGTATCTTGCCTATGCCTTAAAGTTCAAGTCCAAACAAGAGTTGGATGGTGATATAGAAAGAGGCACCTGTGAACAGTGTATTTTTTTTTTTTCTGAGCATTGTTCCTTTGCTTCTTGAATTGCATTTCATTTTCTAAGATGTTATTTTATTACTGGAGGCTGATTTCTGAGGATGGTGGTAGTTGTCTGTGTGTGTAAATATTTTTTTTAATATATGCAGAATTTTCCTTTGCTAGTTTTAGCTTTAATTTTTGTGGTTTGCTTTGGATACAAGCAATATTTTTCAGAGAGTATAAACCGTACAATACGTTTTCTTTCCACAGCAGAACAATTCAGGTTTATTTTAGACCTACTGAAAGACTTTGTGTCCACTAGAAAATATCCATAAAAATATTCTTGATGCTTGAAAAAATACATCCCCCTTGTACATCTTAAAATAGAAGAGCTTTTATTTAAAAATATGTATTTATTCTTAAGAAGGGGTCTTAAGAGCAGTCCCTGGCGC
Organism: Oxyruncus cristatus; assembly: GCA_013399855.1. Lineage (NCBI taxonomy): Eukaryota > Metazoa > Chordata > Aves > Passeriformes > Cotingidae > Oxyruncus > Oxyruncus cristatus. The sequence goes on from VXAY01000232.1 coordinate 706,911, forward strand.
ACAAGTCAGGAGAGAATCTACAGCTGAGAATTCTTCTTTGAACTTGCTTTCAAGTTAGGGAAATAGTGGCAATATTTCGTATCCCTGGCTTTGGAGAGTGTTGACAGATACTGATTTTTCCGTTTGTCATTTAGAAACTAGAAAACTCACGGTATTTTGACAAGGCCATAAAACTTGTCCATTATGTGGGGATCAGCTGTTTAATTACCTCTGCTCCTGGTGGAGAGGGAACTCGGACCTGCGCAGACCTGCTGACAGGAAGAGGATGACAAAAGAGTATCTCTGCAGCTTGTCTGACTCATTGCCGTCCAACCTTCGGAGTGGGAATGAGGATTGCTGCTGGATGGCAACCCTGAATGGACACTTGGTCCCAGAGCTTTGAGATGTTGAGCACCTCAACGGACAGGAAGGAAGGAGGAGGAGGATTTGAAAGAAACTGGCTGATGTGGACAAAAGCCACTCAAGGTGCCAGGAGTTTATGCTCCAGCAGACAGGAACCCCGTGGTGGGTATTGCTGGAGCATCGCTGGTTTATGGGTGTGGGAGGGAAGTTTGAGGGATGCTCCCTACCATGTGCATCTCGAGGGAGTGGGAGCGTGCCCTCAGCTGCTGCCCTGGGGGGGCAGGAGAGGCGCTGAGCTGTTTGTCACTCCCGTCTGCTGGTGGCGGCTGAGGGGAAGGATCCTTGCCCAGAGCTGTGTCAGCTGCCTGTCCCACCCCTCCCACAGCCTGTCCCACCTCTCCCGCACCCCTGTGAGGGAGGAGCGTGTTCCTTTAGTTCGTGGGTGACTGGGCAGATCTCTCCCGTCACTGGAAATGGAGTAGTGGAGGCTACAGGAGCTGGTGTGTCTTGAAAGAATATGACTGCTGGGATCCAGAAGGCCTGCTGCCTCATCCGGCAGATAGATGGCTTCCTGGAGGTGTGGAGGATGAGATCTTGCTGTCAGAAGGAATAAATGTTGGCCTCTTGGTACCCTCCTTTGGTGTTGCAGAACACACCAGGAGCGGATCTTTGCGAGGTGCTGAGGTTGTCAAGGAGAAGGAGTACAGTGTGTTCCTGACATTTTCAGATATCAGGCTGGGAATGTGAGGGAGGTGATAAATTTGATAAGATGTATTCCTCTTTGTCTTACATTGTATTACGTGATTTTGTTTTGCAGAACATCTGAGAACGTAAATTGGGTTAATGCCACATTTCATTTATTTTCTGTTAAATCCATGTCGACCTTTATTTATTGTTCATAGAAAAGTTCATAACACAGTAACTTTTACCACTTCTGTCCTCTGCTTTTGCTCCAGTGTGAGTGTGGAAGTCTCAATGCAGAGATATGTATGGAGCGTTGGCTTAGATGTTTCCAAGGGTGGGGAGGGGAGTGCCAGAAACGTTTTTTTTTAAAGTCATACATTGAACAGTTGTACTGCTGTGGTACTGGCTCACAAGGGAACAGGGCAAGCTGTACCTTTTTTTTTTTTCCTGGAATGGCAACCTTGTTGTTTTGTAATTTGAATCTTTCAGCTTCCAACTTTGAGAACTAATGGGCGACTCTTAACCTTGCCCCTGAACTTTTGATCTTACTGGTACAGGCAAGAGGAGGTAAAACTCTTGTTGCCATAACTTGTGTGATCATTGAAGCATCTGGGCATTCCCCATATTAGGAAATTGCTTCCTGAAAAATGGGAACTGTGTAGATGATGTTTAAGTAGGGGCTCCTGGAGTGTTGCTTCAAAATGTGTTTAAGAACAACTCCCCTCTTCCTGCACTATTATAGACCAGAGCGGCAAGTAATAATTTAGTTTTCAACATCTCCTGCTGCTTCTAGAATTACTAGGGGTTTGTGTGGATTTGTTTAGTGGGGGTTTTTGTTTTTGTTGTTTATTTGGTTTGTGTTTTGTGTTTTAGTTTTTGTTGTTGTTTTTTGTTACTGGCCCCTTTTTTTCAAAACGATCCAAACTGAGAATCAGGAGTAAATTTGAGGTCAGGCACTGATCCAAAAAGAAGTCAGATGGCTGAGTCTCTGTTCCTGCCCTCACAGAGGCGAGGCTTCTGTTGTTCTCCCATTCAGAACAGTTTTTTTGGATCTTTAAAACAGGATTTCAAGAAACAAATTTGCTCAGAAATAAACTTTTCTATTATGAGGGATGTTAGAAAAATGCAAGATTAAGAACCTGTCCTTTTAAGTCCCTTCTGTTTGTTCTGAAGTGGCAGTGCCACATGCTCTGGTCACACAAACAAGGTGTTAGTTCCAGTAAGGACCAAATTTTGGTTGCTGATTTTGGGACTTCTGTCCAAAGACGTGCTTGCCAGGGATGTTTATCTACTCTTGCATGGACAGAATTTTGAAAACAAGATGGGCATTCTCTTCAGAGCACTTACTTTGTGAAGATTGGCCTTGTGTCCCATCAGTGGCAGGCAGACATGCCTTGTGCTCAGCCTTTCATGCTGTCCCTGAAATCTGTCAAGTCTGATTTTGACCCAGGTTTCACACAGGTTAAACCAGCTTTCTAATGGTTCTTTGTACCTTCTTGAAAAAAGCAAGAGAATATTATCTCAACAAGCACAGCCTATTTTCTAGTTATGTTCTAGCAGGTATTAATTAATATACAGTTGAACCTGTTTTCTGTTAATCAATTAGGTGTTTGTGCTGATCATAATGGAAACCAGGTGTCAAATCAAGTCAAATAATATGACTTTGATGGCTAAAAATATCCCCCCCCCCTTTTAAATGAAAGGGGGGAAATAAAGCTGTAGGGCTAAGAAGTTTCATGTTAACATTGTGGATCCTGTTACCAAAAAATAATAGTGTTTCATGGTGGAATTAATTTGCTGTTTGTATAGTCTTCATTTTTTCTTGCCATGCAAGTCATTTACTGGAAACATCTTTGACCATATGGACCTTTTGGAAGTGCTGTAGCTTGGGAATTGCCACGGCCAGCACTGGAATATCTCCATGCTGTTCTGAGAGTGACTTCAACCACGAATGAATTGCTGTTTTCTGCGAATCAGCAAAGTGTGATCTTAAGTTATTAAAATATGCTGAAAAGCTTCTGTCCATCTTTACGTATCACAAAGTGAAATTTTCTCCCCCGTGTTGTGTGGATCATTCCGTGGCAACACTGGCTGTGACTGCTGGTCTGAATTAACAGAACTGACACGATGCACAGCCCTGGATTCAGGCTTGCTGACATCAACTCCCTTGGCATGTGTTCAGAAAAGTAAACAAAAGACAATCAGTGTTGAGTTTGGCATAACTAGCAAGTCCATAAAACTGCCAAAATCCTTCTCAGTGTATTCATCCAATTAATCCCATTGATGTAGGGCATTTACTTAAGTGAGTAAAACATACTGTGTTTGGTCTTAAAAGTTACTATCTTAAAGTTTTGGTTTTCTAGTTAATTAGTAACCACAATCTTCACTTATATAGCATTTTTCTTGGTTTTTTTGATGTTGTTCTTTTGTAGAAGAAAAATGAATTCTGAAAGCTCAGCAGTTACCATGAGTAGCCCTGCTGTAATAAACCAGTGTACCAGAGGAGGAGTGGAACAAGAAAAAGTTTGGTAAGCTTTATTTCTGGTTTTCTAAGAGGTTAGTAGACAGCAATATTGGGAAATGTAGTTTGAAAATTAAGTAAAATAATCACTTGTTATAACCGATGCATTAATTCTGCAGTATTTAACAACAGAGAAGGGAAAAGGGAAGTACTTTTTCATTGTGGTTTTGAGCTTTTAGCAGACGAGGTGGTACAGGGTGTCATGGGGGTTGGGCAATGGAAGAAGCTCCTGCTCACTTCAGCAGTGCACCAGCTGTACTCGTGGAATCTTTCACATGGCAAATGTCTCAATCTCCCCGTGCTGTTGCTGTGCTGTGCAGTGCTGGTACCAGTACCCTCGAGTGCTGTGCAGGCTCCTGAGATTCGAGCCCTGGGAGACATTAAAAAGCAAATAGTTTCCCACTTTGTATATAAAAAACCCTTGTTCTCTACTGGAGGTAAAACCAATGACACCACTCAGTGACAGATGTGGACAAACGCTTACACTTTATGACAATATTTTTGGGACAATTGCCACTGACCACGCAATTTTTAGCACCTGATGAATATATGGTGTTTTTCATGAAGGGAACAGGGTGTTGAGAAGGCTTTGGGACTGTTTCAGCCAGGTTAACAAGAGCCTTTTATTGAGAGCCTGCTGATTTTTACTTGCTGTTGTTCACTTGGGTTTTTTTACATTATTTATCTACCATGTAGAAAACAACCAAATAAACTCATGACAGGAAACATGACACTCATATGGGCAAAAAGCTAACTTACATTGTTTTTGCAGTCTGAGAAATACTCTTGAAAAGCTAAATAATTAAAGAAATAGTAGCAAATGAGTATTTCCTGCTGGATGCTTGTCAGGAAGTCATATAAAATCTGTTCTTTTGCTTTTGTTTTTATGTAGGATTAAATTAACAGCATCATAGTACTGGAAAATAGTTTCTTTTAAACACTGTCCTACTATTATTTCTGGAACATCCTCAACAAAACCTTCGGATGAAGGGGCAGGATGAGGAAGATTTGCAGGCTTCCCTCCTGACTCTCAGTTATAATCAGGGATGGGGAATTGACACAAACTGTTTTTTGTTTGATATCTTTTACTGGGTTTTTTATCCTGCTTGTGGCATTGAACTGGGGCCAGTTCTGTTTAATATTTTTATCAATAATCTGGGGGAGGGGATCGAGGGCACCCCCAGTCAGTTTGCAGCTGACAGCAAGTTGGGCGGGAGTGTTGATCTTCTGGGGGCTAAGAAGGGTTTGCAGAGGGATCTGGACAGGCTGGATCCACGGGCTGAGGCCAATTGTGTGAGGTTCAACAAAGCCAAGTGCTGATTCCTGCACTTGAGTCTCAACAGCCCCACTCAGTGCTCCAGGCTTGGGGCAGAGTGGCTGCCCTGAGGGAGCACCTGAGGGAATTGGGATTGTTTAATCTGGAGAAAAGGAGGCTCAGGGGGGACCTTATCACTCCCTACAACTTCTTGAAAAGAGGTTGTAGCCAGGTGGGGTCGGTCTCTTCTCCCAGGCAACAAGTGACGGGATGAGAGGAAATGGCCTCAAATTGCACCAGAGGAGGTTTAGATTGGACATAAGGGAAAATTTCTTCACTAAAAGGGTTGTCAAGCACTGGGATGGTCTGTCCAAGGCTGTGGTGGAATCAGCATTTGTGGGGATAGTTAAAAGTCATGTAGATGTGGCACTGAGGGACATGGGTTAGTAGTAGCTTGGCAGTGCTGTGTTAGAGGTTGGACTCAGTGATTGCTTTCCAAACTGAAAGTTTCTGTGATTTGATTATAATTTCATTTTGTTTATGGCATTTCTTTGTAATGCTTCATGGCAATTCTCAGAATGTTAATTAAAATAGTGCAACAGTACAATTTATGCTATGAAATACTGGAGTATCATGAGCAGATGGTGTGATTTGGTATAAATGTGGGATTAATCTTAGGGAAAGTAGTGCAAAATAGCAGAATTTACTTGTTTGCTAAGCTTTGATTTCCTTTGGTCATGTCTGTCCTGCTCCATTCCCCCAGCCCATCCCCAATTCTAGTCTATATTGTGTACACTAATCTCAGATTTCTTTGGCATAGGTTGTCATACCTGCTAACATTTTTAATCATTGCCTTCCTGTAATTCTTCATTAAATTAGTCAGATGTTAGATTCCTTCTTTGGGAATTAAATTAGTCTTTTTATTTAATACCCTCTGATGCTTTGGAGTTCTAATTATGAGATAAAACAGATTCCTTTTTTAAGACATTGTAAAATTACCTTGGGATTTAAGGTTAAATAAATATTCACAATTCCAAATGCTCATCTGCAGGAGCAGACACAGTCTCCAAGTTTCTCCCTTTATCTGTCAGTGGTAGGCCAAGTTATTCAGTGTGTCACTGAGATGCAGAGAATTGTTTCACACTGTAGGATTAGTTTAATGCAATTTACTTGGAAATGAAGATTTCTAGGACCACTAGAATGCTTGTATAGTATATCTTTGAAGATTTCTAAAATACTGGTTTTTATTTGGTATTCTGGGGTTCTGTGAATACTAAAGCTTGAATGGAACATTATTTTTCTCAGCCTAATAAAGTGCAAGGTTGCATTGTCTTACTGCATCGTGCAGCTATTACTGTTTATTCGTTGTCTGAGTCTTGAAACATTCTGATGGTTCTCAGTTTATTTTTGTGAAAATGTGACTATTGGTAAGGACTGATGTTAGTCATAGCAAGATTAGGAATGTATAATATTAACAGTATGCAGTAACAGTGTAAAATATTCAATCAACAGAGAAGCCTCCACAGAGAAAAGCCTTGAGCAAGACCTTATCAAGCATTTAAACATCACTTATGATGCATGTAAAAGGCTTTGATGTTGCATAAGGCCCCCTAGAAACAGAAGAGAGAGTAAATAATTGACAGATTCCCAGTTACCTTGTTATAGCCATTTACCAAGTCTGCCACTCTGGTCCATCAGTGTTTTGTATCTGCATAGTTTGGTGCCTCTACCAGATTAAAATAAATAGTAATAAAAAAAGGAATTCTCGAACTTGCATTGGTTCACTTTCTTCTGTTGTTTTTCCCTCTCCAACACACATAAGCAAGATTACAGCAGGAAAAAAGTGCTGGCAGTAGCACCAGTGTGACTGCTGTAAATGCCTGATAACTGAGGGTAGCACTGCAGAGTTCATGTGTGAATCAAAATCAGCTGTTCTGGATGAGCAGGAACACTGAGGAATTCAGCTGATTCTGTGGATGTTGTGACCACTCACTGTCTGAGCTGGTGTGGAGTAGCACTGAACAGATCAAGGCTTGAGAGACTGGAAATTCTAGAAGCTCCTGATTTGGCAGATTCTCACTTTCTTATTGTTGCAAAGTGCAAGAAAGGAACTGAAGGGAGCAAGTGGGAGCTGTGTCGATTCATCCACGTTTACTAGGAAAGGAGCTGGCTGGCACATTGTTTTTCAAAACAAATGAGCAGGAGAATTGGAAATTTTCCACATTTTGTTATTGTGTGGGGATTTATAACATGCTTCCTCTAGGCTGGATGAAATCTTGCTAGTCACTCCATCATGTTACTTAGGATTAAATACTTCCTAAATTAATCCTTTTAAAAGTAACAATTCAAATTTGGGGTTCTAAGTGTCTCTCATGACAGAGTATGTGGTGCCTTGGCTTTCCATTTCTGTCTCCAAATACTCTGCCATGTAGCTTGCAGAGTCCTCCTATTTCTATGACGAAGTTGCCATCACTTTTAGACCACATTTCTCTGAAAACTGTCCATGTCACGAATAAATAAGTCTATAGATCTTTAACCAAACAAGCATTGTTATGTGTGAACTCCAGTGCATTCTGGCTTTGTGTTTATGACTTGGCTTAAGCTGAGTGTGAGGACAGAAACTTCTTTAAATCTTTTTTGTTTGTTTTTGTCTTATGCTGTAACAGAGAGATGCTTTTTGTTTCAGCTTTCCTTTCCAGTCTGAGATGGAAGTACTTTTGTCATCTATAAGGGCACTAATCCTAACTGAGAGCAGTGGTGTGCAAATATCAACATTAAATACTTTACATGCTATCTCTCCCATTTTGGGAGAGTTATTATCTATTTCATTGGGAGTATGAATTACAGTCAAGTTTTTGCACTATGCTTTAATAGAAGAATAACTTGCTTTTTGATAAATTTACTCTGGAGAAACTGATGACTTGTAACTTATTTGTGGTGATTTTCTGGGGAAGGGAAGCTATTGAAACTCCAGTGTGTGCAGCAAGAAGGAAGACAAGCTTAGATACTGAACATAGATATTACAAAAACTAATTGTAAAACAAGCTCCATAATTGCATACATTGAAAGACAAAAGCTTACTGTCATAGCATGCACGTGTCTGGGGTGCCCACATATGGGTTATGTGAAAACTCTTTAGTATAGGAAAAGTAGTTGTTTTGGGGTATTGTGCAACCTGTATGCAAAGCTTTTTTTTTTTTTTTTTTTTC
>VXAY01000232.1:714937-750584 GCA_013399855.1 Oxyruncus cristatus
TTTTTAAATTCATCTGTTTAAAAAACAAATAGAAACAACGGGGGTCAACTGAGATTAAAAAGGTACTTGAACTGACATGCCCGTGACTGCAGGGGTGAGCAGCTGAAAATCTGCCTCTTCATGGTGAGGTGGTGTGTAGGTCCCAGCAAGATACTTACCTTAATGCCTGTGGTTTAATCACACAGCCCTTCTTCCTTCATGAGGATCAGAACAGGGCAGCTACATTGCTGCGCACTGTAGCTCAGCGACAGACAAGTGCTCAAGCCAACTCCTAACTTGTGTGGGAAGGAAGGTTTCATGCCATAAATCACCATAATTCTGGGGCAGCTTTTGCCAGCTGCTGGTTGATGAAGGAGGAATTATGCGTCTGGAATTACTGTAAGAAGAGAAACAAGTTTCACAACTTTCCCTGTTTCTCTATATCCTTGTTTAATCAGTAGAAATGAGTCATCCTGAAGAGCTGAATTAAACTGGCTCTAGTTGAGTGCAGTTTAACTGCAGATGTTTGTGATTACAAAAGGCACATACATGTTTGGGGAATACAGGGTTACAGTGTGTGCAAAAAGCAAGGCCCATAAAGCACAGATTAACACTTTAGATAGCTGGATAAAATTAATCTTATTTGCAAGAGGCCTGGAATGAGTTGTTTTCTAGCAATGTCTTATTACAAAGACAGAAAACACTTTTCTTGGAAAGCTGAAGAATATTTAGGATCGTTAGCGTAACATAACAATTATGACCGACTAGTTTTAATAAAGCACATAAATATTTACAATATGTGTGTGTATATATGTATAAAAAAATCACTTCTGTCTTACTTAACTTCCCTAGTTTATTAAAGTACTTCTCTGCCCATAAAAGGAGTAGTAGAATTGAAAATTGTTACAAGGGAATCCCTTGCATTAGGACTTGCAGCCTGAGAGCCAGTCCCTTAAAGGAAGTGGATGAAGATCCAGGAGAGCAATGTAGGACATGGAGAGGGTGACTCATCTCAGGTCCTGCAGCACACCCACAAGCAGCCAGAGATGAGAATGTGCTGAAATGGTTAAAGCAAGCACAGTCACCACTTGCTGACTTGCCTTATGCGCTCGTGAAATGGGCATTGTAACTGCAGAAAATATGCCCCGGAGGCAAATACAAGTTTAAACATATGTTTAATCATCATGTCTTACAAAACTAAGTATGGATTGCATTTCCTCATCCTGCATGGATGGGATCAAAAAACCTCTTGAAGGCTGCCTTGAGAAACAGAAAGCAAAGCGTTCAGGTTGCCCACTGGCCTGAGCCCCACGAGGTGGCAGCGTTGGTCCGAGCGTGAGGTTGTTCCTGGGGTTCAACTCACTGGTGTGTCCCTCTACTTTCAGGTTCTTCTCTTTCCCCCTTCCCACCTTGCCCTTTTCCTGAGCCCACAGAAAGCAGCAGAAGCAGAGGTGAGGGTTACTGATTGCTGTCTCACTAGGCTGAGGCTGCTGCTTGTAGGTAATATTTGGTGGGGGTTTTGCGTGGAGTTTATTTTCTCCTTTTTTTTTGGTGAGGGATCATCACTCACGAGATTCCTGGACAAAGCTGTCATCTGCATTTTGTACATGTGATTACATTGCCTCTAGGTCATACTTCACATAATTTCTGTTGATATTATATGTCTCAAAACATTTGCTATGTAAGATTCTGCTGTGCTCTACCTGCTTTTGCAGCTTTACATGACTTCGTTACAGCTGTTAGCCTAGGGAGGGAGTTGCAACAAATATTTCTGGAATACCTACTTGGTTCCAATTCAGTGCCAAGAAATTTTTATCCAAGTAAAAGGTAATCCCATCTTTAGGCTGCCCTCAGTGGTATTTTGTTTTATAATGTGTGTTAGTTAGCCACTGGTGATGTGGCTTTTATGCTCTGACGTAAAAGTAAATGGAATGTTCGCAGAGAGTGTACAGAGAGAGTGAAATACATTTATTAAAGAGATGAAGAATGTTTAAAAACTATACATTTTAGTTACTTTGGTGTAGGAAAGAAGTGTAAAAATCTATCAGTCCACCTGTCTTTAGAAGTATCTTCTTCCACTCTTCTGGATGGACTGTATTGGTGAATGTAGAAAAGATGCGCGATACAAAAATGTCACTTTGGACTGTGGCAGTCACTTTTTTGTCCGGAACAGGAATCACTGGAACTGAGAAGCTGAGTCTGTATAGCTTTATTTAAAGAACCAGGCTGTCACATTTTGGCATGTTAAAATTTTTTAAAATATTTCTGTTTTTCCCCTCTGTGAATGAGAGAAGTGCATCCCATCAGGGTGATAAATAACACTGGTCATTAGGCTTGGATCACCAATGTCAATAACTAATATACTATGGAAGGAGGCCTCAGCATCCCTAACTCATGTTTTGGTTGTTTGCAAGTTGAAGTTATGATTATAGAAGATGAAAATGTCTCCTTCAGTGCAATCTTGCAAACACCAAATAAATCAGTTTGCATAGTTTAGAACAAGGATGAAATTTGTAATCTTAGTTTTTATTTGTGCTGTAAAGCCTCATCCTCTCATTCAGATATGCAGCATCCAACTGTATTTTCTTTTCCTTCTCTATTACCTTATGAAAAACCTACAATAATTGCAGAAATAGCACACATTTCTATTTGAAAAACACAAACAAGCAAAGTAAAGGAAAACATTGTTTTTCATCCTTCATAGCTGTTGTGGCTTAACCCCTAACAAATAACAATGATAATAATAATTGTAACGGAACTTATATACTACATCTTATGTGTGGAATATCCCTGTGGCCAGTTCAGGGCACCTGTCCTGGCTATTTTCATCCCAGTTTCTTGTGCAGCTCCTCGCTAGCAGAACATGTGACACGGAGAAGTCCTTGGCTCAGAGTGAGCTCTACTGAGGAACAACCCAAACATCAGTGTGTTATCAGCTTTATTCTTGTACTAAATCCAAAACACAGCACTGTTCCAGCTACTCAGAAAAAAACTATTTCTATCTCAGCTTCTCTCTTTGGGTCTGCCCAACCCCAGTCTGTACAGAACAGTAAGATAAATCTGGCTTTGTTTTGAAAGCTATATAATGTGTTTCTGTTCCACAGATTAAAATGCAAGTTGTATGTGACTAGATAGATGAAAAAAAAAAAAAATAGCTGCACTCAAGTTTTTTAAAACTGAGGTCTTCTCTTTGCAATTTCATTCACATCCAAAAGTTTATAGTGTATTATTTATTACTACAGCAGAACTAGAAGATCTGGTGAGTTGTAACTGGGTATGCTTGGGCATGTTTCCCTCCCTCTCATATCTGTGTTTGCTCTAACAACTTAATGCAGTGAGTGAATCACAGTAAGTTAACTGCAGATCAGTGAGAAATTTGTATCAAAGTGCAGACCGGGAAAGTGATGCTGTGCTTTTATTGTATGTACCCTGGTATACAGCACCTTTTCTGTCTCATTCATCACATTTCAGAAGGTTTGGGGTTATTTTTCTTCCCCCAGATATCCTCTCCTTTTTCTGAACTGGCAACTGCCCCAAGGAACTCTGTCATCTTTATTTGATAATCTGCTGGTTTATTGTCACTGAAATAACAGAATAATAATAAGCTCCTCCCACTGTTGCCTTCAACTCATCGAATGTGATCCGGTGAAGTTTCTATGATGGTCCAGTTAATTCCCAGTCAATTCTTGTAGGAGGTAAAGCTATTTCAAATCCATTGTGCATCCTATAGTTAATCCAGAGGTTAAATTATAGCTCTTTTAATGATTTTAATATTCTGTGATTGGGTTTCCCTCCTTAATGTTTCCTATTTAATCTGCAACTCAGCTGGCACAAGGCAACGTTTCCCTGGTCACATCTTCTGTCACAGGGTACTGAATTGGTTCTTTAGCATTTCATTTCAACAGAGATTTGAAATTAATCATGAAAACTTCTCTTCATTCTGATTTGTATTTCGTTATATTTGGAGGATGTTTTAAGTTGATGTATAATGTGTATGTATTCACCATTTACAGCATGTCTGTAAAATAAAATAAAACTATTGGACACAGGGAGGGGGGACTTTCAAGGGAAGGCTCCCATAGGTGTTACAGTGGATAGGCTGCTCAATGTGTGTTCCTTCAGAATCTTTTCATTCTGCGTTTACTGGAGTATGAGAGTTGTGAGGAAATTGGGCTTTAGTTATCGCCTGCCACCAGCGTTTTGTATGTAAATGGGAGAGCACAGGATAATTCCCGGCGGGATCCCAGAGCGCGGGGAGGTGAGGGCAGTGCAGGGCTGCGCTTCGCCCAGCGGAGGGCGGTGTTTGCCGCCGCTGACTGCGCAGGGGCTGCGCTTTAATACATGTGTCACCTTTTAATGCCATTTAAGCCTCAGACAGGCTTCTCCCACTTGCTGGTGTTTCTTTTATTTTGTAGGACTTACCAATACTTGGTTTCTTGGTAGTTTTTCAGTGTCTATATAATTTCTTCTCCTCTTTGAGGGTTATGTCTGTCTGGTTTTGCTCGTAGTGTGTGTGTGCTGTGCAGGTAAGACTGGACCTTTCTGCCCAGCACTGTCCTTCAAGTCTGTGTGAGTGCTCTGCAGTTTTCTCCTCTCAGGCTGAGGAGGTTTCTCTGACAGCTCCCAAACAGCCTGTTTACAAGAAGACTGAAATGTGCCCTTACTCTGTGCACTGTAATTTGCAAACACTGTATGTGGTAACTTTGTAGTCATAAACTCAATAGTGATTTCTTACCTGCCTCTACTGATGTGCAGCTTCGTGCCACTGCAGCAGCTGCCCCCGTCTCCTGAGGAACACAGTCTGTGACTGTTAAGTCTGTCTGTTTTTCTCACAAACAGTACAGGTAGGAGGTGAGCAGGTTTTTCTCTTACCGTGCTCCTGCCTCAGGCCTTTCAGCAACTGACTTCTGCCTACAGAAACACTCAGTTGTCACAAAGGGCAGGTAGGAAGATCGGCCGAGAGCTCTGGAACTGAAAAACCCTCTTGTTTTGGATTCTGGACCTCTGGTGTCCTTATTTAAAGGAAATAGTCTTGTGTTAAGTTTCACTGAGTTCCTGAGTATTATTTCCTTGTTCTTTTCAAATCAAGCTTTTTTAATCAGTGATTAAAATATTTTTTTTTTTTTGCCCAGTAAGGAATCTGTGACTCTTTTGCCACGTAGTCCCAGGAACTGTCTAATCTATCCTAAAATCGCTGTTGGTTTGGGATTTTGCATCTGCTGCGTGAATAGATGGAGATAATTAGTAGTCTGGTGAAACAACAAGCCGTGTTTCCCCTGAGGAAGCTGCTAACCCGTTTTCTCAGCCTAACCAAGCAGTTTAGGAATTGCTCAGGTAAACAAAAGTGTAGTGCTGCAGAGCAAGATTTGGGACCAGAATGGATGCCTGTTGTTTTCCTTTGTTACAGACTTAACGAAGTGGAAATTTTAACAAAGCACGTGAGTTTCTTTTGTTTACAGTGCTCACTTGTGTGGGAAGTTTTCCTTGTAGGAAAACAATCTCAGTTATGCAAGTAGCTGTGTTTGTTTGAAAGTCAAATATCTAAACTCTCAGGTTCTTCACACAGTACTGCGTAGATGTTTTTAGATTTCTGTAAGAACAGAAAAGGGTTTGTGTGAAGCTGTTGTAAAAGTGCAGTAACACCCCCTTTTTATTATGTGGTAATGTCTATTAGATGTTGTAATTGGTGTGCAAAGAAAGGCACTCGTTATATCAGAGCATGCTCACAATAAGTGTTTTCTACGGTTATTTAATGCCTTAATATCCTTTTAGCAGTCAGTTACACCTCAAATGCACTCCAGGGCAATTGTTTGCTTGCTGAGGCTTTTGCTCTCAGTGAACTCCATTACAAGTGTACTGCGACTTCGTTTATATTCTACTGAAGCAAAAATATAACTGTTTGGATCAGGTTCCCACTTAAAGATAACTTCAAAATACTCAGATGCTTCTTTGCTGCGTTTTTTCACAGTGCGGTTGAGTTTAGAGTGATCATTTACATATCAGAAAATAATGTTTATTTCCGTGTGGATAAGGTTTAACATTCAATATTTTTCACTTGCTAGTAATTTAAATTTGTTCTCTCTTGCGAAGAGCCACTTGATTTTATGAACCTTGAGGAAAAAAAAAAAAATTGCAATTTTCCCCTGAGTAGGGTGGCTGATTCGTTATGACAGCGTAAAACTCAGACCTTTTCCTCCATTCTGTAAATTTACTTAAAGAAAAAAAGTTATGAGACATTTTAACCCCCCAATCAAATACCCCCCCACCCAACTTGGGTCTTTCTCAGTAGGACGTCAAGGGCGTTTGCTTTGCTTTTCAAGGTACCCAGATAAATTTTTGCAGAAATGTGTGCGTATGTATGTGTGTGTGTGTGGTTTGAAGAAAGTCTGGTTTCCTCAGGAAATGACATATGATTGTGCTGTCGGTCTCTTACCAGTAACTTTTCACCTCGTTGCCCAGTTTCGTTTCTTAAAAGACAAAATGAAAATGTCAGAGCAAATAAACTTAAGGTTTAACATAATTGTGGATGGGCTGAGGTGAGAGACCCCGCCTAGTACCAGCATGGCGAGGAAGGCTCCCAGAGAGTGAAAGCATTTACTTTCTCGGGGCACTTCTGCCCACAGCCCTCCTGACAGGAGGATCACAGGGGTGAGGAGAGCTGAGATGTGGGACAGAGCTCAGGGGCTGCAGCCACGGGAAATGACCTTCAGCAGCGCTGCCCCGGCAGGGGCTGCTCAGGAGGTGTGTGCGGGCAGGTGATGCCTCTGCTGTGTGTACTCAAGAGTTAAATCCCTGTTCTTTACGTTCTGGTGGCAATCATGAGGTCACATGCCATGCATAGGGTGCGAGTGCTGCTTCACCTGATTCTGGTGCCACCCTGGTGTCTTGGAAATGAGAAAGCAGCTTTTGTCATCAGTCTTGACCCTGAGAAAAGAGCCCGTGCTGGAATACCAGGCTTGCAAACTTGGATCTTCATTGCTGTGCCACTCCTCCAAAGGCGTTCTGTCTCCGTCTGAGGTTGCCAGGGTTGGGAGATGTGGGGCTGTTACATAACATTGTTAGGGAATCTTGCAGCGTCCTGAAATCCTTGATGTGTTTAACGCATAAGACCCCACTTTCCTTGCAGGTGGGGAGAGTATCAGATGAAGTGAATTCTTTTCATATCAGCTGTTCATAGAATCACAGAACAGTGGTTTTGATACATTTGGAAATGGAAAGCGCTGTCCTGAAAGCAAAAAGACTGTTTCATTAATTGAGAGATATAGTATAAGTGATTGGAAAAAAATCCAACTGTTTGACTGCAGAAACATATTTAAAAGGAGTAGAATCATTTAATTTATGTTCCTGTCACTGATGGCTCCCAACAGTAGTTCTGGTATCAGTGACCATAGAGGAAACCGTAAATACTTTTGCATCATCATTGATCAAATTAACATCTGTTTGATTTCCTGCCTGCTGGTTTGACCCTCTTATTTCAGCTGCTGTAGTGACAAGGAATATTGTCCTTATGTTCTGGTGCTTTCTGTATTCAGACTGAAAAAGCCTGTTCTCTTGGTTTTGTGATTAGGGAGCTTTTAGTTTTTATCATGAAATATTGCAGTGTATGTCTCTAATTAATACACTCTTTGAAAGCCACATACATTAACTATCAGCAAGAGTGAGAACAGAGGTAAATGTGCCCTAATTTAAAGGCATGGCATTAAAAAATGTTTCAGAGGAAACATAGTGGAGAGTGTCTAGAAAAAAAACCAAAAACCTGCTGAAAATAAAGGAAAAAACTGTGTAGTTCTGCAGGTGCTAATTTCCTCCATTGGTGGCTCAAGCCATCACTGGTCTGTTTTACAGCAAAATCCCATTTTCTACCTGATCCACGGGTGTCACTTCATGTGTTAATGCCTGTTTTTGCAGGAATTGTAGTAATTAGGAAGGAAAGAAAAAGCGTGTGTGTGTGTATGTGTGTGTGCATCCATTGAAATACACTTTATTTTTTATATATACATATATATGCGTTTTGGAAAAAAATGGCTCCAGATCTCTCCTACCAATAAATGCACTTTTTAAGAAATGTACTTTGACCTGGGACAAACAAAATATTTGCACTCTTCCAGAGCCATCACTGGTATCGTGTTATTTTTTAATTACAGGATTCTGTACTCGTAACAAAATTATTTCAACAAAATTTCATGTATGGTCTTGTAAAATGGACTTGGGTTGAAATTAATGTAGTTAGTGTATTTATACTGAAGAGACTAGAAAACCTAACTTGTTGCTGGCAGAAGTAGAGCTAAGTGAACGTTTTCTCTCCCTCGTTGCTATTTTGAATGGAGCTTTAATGGCATGATGGTTTCAACAGGTTTTACTCCATTGCATTCAGGGGTTTCTATAGAAATTACTATGGCAACAGTGATGCAGAAAATGTTCCCACGGGAACCCAGCTGTGAATAATAACTAACTGAAAACATTTTGCTTTTGCATCTCAGGTTAAATATTCCTTCAGTAAAGGTGTGGGGGTTTTGCTTACTTCATAGGAAGTCATTCTCCTACATAAAACAGATATGTTGAAAGGAGTGTCTGGTTTCAGAGCAGAAAGACCTTTTAAATGTATTGCTGAAGTATCATCCCCAGGACCAATGAAGTGTCTTAAACATTAGGTGTAAAATTTGGCACCAGCTTCAAACGTTTCATGTTGTAAAGAAACTTCCAAAGCCAAATTTGTAGTACAGAATCTTCTGCTCAGGAACCATCACTTAGTTCTTTTTAACAGTATTATTCATTACGTAAATGGTTTACATAGCTCTTGAAGACAAAACTATCCTGATAACCTTCTGACCTCTCTGTGCAAGGAAGGTCAGGATCACAAAAGTCACATGGTGGAGGTCAGTGTTTATTTACTTCAGTGTCTATTTATAAATGGCCTTCAAAACCTCTTCTGATTTTTGCAGAAATATATTTGTCAGTGTTTGTATTAAATTAAATATCCTCATATCAGAGGATATAACATTTGTTGAAGCTATTTGTTGTTAAATCTAGCTCTCCCTGTGTGTGTAAACTGGCCTTTGTGCATATAGTTGCCTTGTTTGTATTTATTTCACTTTCGTTCAGAACAAAGGGGAAACCAGTCCAGTGTTTATGATACGAATAAACTTTTAAACTTGAAAGCATTTTAGGGCTCGTTTTGGTAGCTTTACTGGAGTAAGACAAAATGCTTATGGAGCCCAGGAGATTTGTGGCTACAAGGAAAACACTTAATGAATTACACAAAAAAAAGGGGGAAACTAAAGCAATAAATATTAAAAAGACTCTGCTAATTCTTTTCAAGATCTAAAAAATTACGTTAAAGCTGAATTAGAAAATTGTGAAGAGCACTTTGTTAAATATGAGGAGAAAATAGTTTCCTAAGCCCAGGGGTCTGGTAGTTCTCTTAGAGTTATTTATGCAACTTAATAGGAATTACTGTGCAGAAGGAAGTGTGATGAAATGGAGGTGAAATCACTCTTGGTTTCATTTGGGTGCCTGTGGGGTGCAACCTGCTGGTAAAGCAGGTGGAAGTCTTACAAGTGAAAATGGCTTTGTAAATCTAAAAGTTGCATGATCTTGATGACTCGTATGTATGTACCACATACAGCTTGAAATTGTGATTCAGGGCCTCTTGTAGTTCATTTTGGTGCGCATAACATAACTTTTCAAAAAAAAAAATTAAATATACTGGCAGCTTATTAAAGAAAACTGGCTATATTTGCTATGTAACTAATAAAAATGTTTGCTTGTCCATAGATGTTTCAGCTGTGAGTGTCTTAAGTATTTTGTTGAGTATATTTGTGTTTATTGTACCCATTGGTCTTATAATCTAATGAATTGGAAGTGCCCTCTCCCAGGTTTCAATGAGTGCTTGTCTTTAAAACATCACCCAAAAGAAAAAGAGATTAAGTATCATGACTTGGGATTTTGCTTTTTTAATATTCTAAGTAAAAAGCTCTAGAGCCTCACCTGGACATATTTTCCAGCCTTAATGATTCTATAATTTCTGACTTTTTTCCACTTCTTTATTGTTCTTTATTTAACTGACAGTGCTCAATATGTGGGAGAATTTCTGTTGCCTGTCTTGTAGTTATGCCATAATAAAATACTTCCTTGTGTCCTGAGCAGAGCCCCAGAATCCTGCAGAATCTAACCTTTGGTGAGATTTTTATATCCAAGTTACTGAACTACACGTGACAAAATAACTAAATGGCATTTGCCATGACAGCCTTCAATGCTCTAGATGTGGTAGAGGCCAGAACTAGTGTAGACACAAAACTGTGGTGTAATTTGACTTTTCTGGAGGGGTCGTTAACAGCACACTGGAGTTAAGTCGTGGGAATGACTGTGTACACTTGGAGAAGTTTAGTTCATTAGCTCTGGTGGTGACAGGCCTGTTACAATCCCAAGATAAGACGTTCTGGAATGTCTGCATAGAAATTGCAGGAGTGGTTCTTGTCACTCAGTGTAAAACCCTTCATGCAAGAAAAATCTTGCTCAGTGGAGCAGCATTCAGAGTGTTACAGTGCTCTGTAACCAACCATATTTAATAAAAGCAGATTTCCTTCCTTGACTGACTGGCTTAGTGCCAGATCCTTGAGAGTGAGGTGTGAAAGTGTCGCACAGCTCTCTTGTAAAGGTGTGCACGAGTTGAGTTTTTTACTTTTCAACAGAGAGAAGCCTCTGAATTGACTACAGGCTTAATGGTATAATGATCCCATATGGTATCTTTGTTAGAAACCTGCATTTTGGGCCTTTAAAGTTGAAATACAAACCATAGTGCAGAAAAGTACGAAGTTGCAAACAAAGCATAAGGAACTAGCAGTAAGGGAATTTAAATATAGTGCACTGAATTGACTTCCCCCCACGTCGGTGTTACTTTTTTTTAAATAGCATTGCCCTCGTTATTCAATCCTGATCTCCCTGAATGCCTGTTAAGTGAACCACAGCTTCACGGGAACTCATGTTTACCTTCAGAAAGAGCCAGATGAGGTGAATCCAAACAAAAAGGATTTTGAGAAGACACCCATTTCCTTTATCAAGAACATGATGTAATGGCACTTGAATGGCTGAAAACGCGGTTTGGTTGGATTTCACCAACAACTAAGAAATCCCTTGCCTGCTTTCTCTGGGTGAAGGTGCTTGTTTCTGTCTAACCAGTAAAGATCCAGCCTTGCTAAGCTAAGTGGATTTCCCAGCCTTTTGTTTGAAAACAAACAACAAAAAAAGACTTGTTGTCTTTTCTTGAGTATTGTGTGGGTTTTGCCCCAGGCTTTGCTTTTTCTGACGCTCTCCTGATGGGGGCATTTAAACCTTTACATCACATCTTATTTTTCCCGCGGCCCAGAGGATCTTATCTGGCTGTGTCTAACTGTTGGGTGGAGTTGAGCCATTTCTTTTGAGTGAGCAGTTGTTCTCTCGGTAAAGAATTCAGTTTCTGTGATACAGAAGTGGGGGTGAGGTAACGACTAAGAACTGACAAACCTTCCTGTTGTTTCTTCTTCCCGATATAACTGAAATGACACAGTAATAATTTTAGGCTGCATGGTCAAAGTAAGCCAGTGAACAATCTTTATAATCTCAGTTTTTACAATACTCATGAAATGGTGATATTTTGTTATAGAAACATAATAAAAGACTCTCTTCTCATCCTCCCCAGCATTGATGCAGCTGTACCTTTGTCACACATCAGAAAAGTCTGGGTCCTTCTGTTGGCCAGTAGCCAGGGAGTTCCCTCTCAGGTGTGACCAGAGTTCATGTGTGTCAAGGGGGGGATGCTTTTAGAGTAGTATATATTGATGGAATTTATTGCATTAGCCTGCAGTAACAGATGAAGAAATAAATAATGTTTAGAGCTTCAAATCAAGGCTGCACTTCTTCAGAAAATGAAATGTTACATTGTTAGGAATAGCTGACTTTTAGATTGAAATGTAGAACTTCAGTTGGCCTTCGGATTCTTTTTTTTTTTTCCCCATCTTTCACAAAAGTACTTTTAATTTTTACAGGAAAGTAATCAAATACGGAAATGAGAAAATGCATTTGTAGCTTCTTTGGAGTTTATTGGTGGTGGACCACTTTACTGTAGGGTGCATCGGTTCACAGTGTAACTAAACATGTTGTGAAAAAGGCTTGGGAAAAGAGTAGGTGTGGGACAGCTCCCGGGTACAGGTACCTGCTCAGCAATGCTTTTGTGTGTGTAGCCAGAGTCACAGGGCTGTTTTTCTTTCTGAATGTGTTTATACCAGTTCGTGATAATAGGACAATAAAAGATCGTTAACATTGAGGAAATCAGCGCAGCAGCTAAAAATCAGTCATCTGTTTTTTTTTCTCGGTTGATATTTTAGTTTCTCTCAAGACACTGAGTGCTCAGTCATCTAAGTGGCCTCCCCACCCCAGTTATCTCGCAGTGAGAGTGTGAAGAGCTCCTGTCTGCAGGCTGGGGCCTTGGCAAACCAAATATGCTCACAGTCTTTGAGTTACTTTGCCTTTAGCAAGAAAAGTGTATCAAGTAAGCTCTCTTTGTGAACTTAAATACTTTCTGAGCCAAATTCTGTTGTATTAGATTTGTTTTACGCTTCTGGAAATTTGCCACAGTCTCCTCTTAGTGTCAAATTGCACAGGCCTAGTATAAAAAGAAATAGTATTTGGGATTTCAAGTGGAAGAGTCAGTGCTTTGTATTAAATAAGTCAAAGCATGGGCTTTTTTCCTTCTTTTAAAATCAGTACCAAAGGTACATTAATTTATTATTATCTGTAATTTAAAATATCTAAGAGAATCAGTATGCAAAACTATTGTTCAGAGCTAAAACTCTCTTACATCTCAGGCTTCACCAGATAAATCACTTTGACATTTTCTTATGTGTAATTTAGTTTTCTTGTAATGTAGTTTCCTTGTGTGTAATTTAGTATCAGAACTATCCCAGTGTATTATAATAAATGTGCTTTTGTGAACTGTATCTTAGTGTACAATTTTGATATGTTAGGCAGACGACATTACAAAGAACAGTTCTGAACAGTAAGTACTATTTATTATTTAACAGTATCTTTGTAAACTATTCACAGCTGTAGTAACAACCTTTATTTTTGCAGATTGAAAAGGATTTTTCCTTAGCGCAGTTTGTCTCTAAGTGGTCTGAGCTTTCCTTTTATTATCTGAGTGAGCATTCATGTAGATTTGTGAAATGTGCTTTTATCTGAAAACGGATGTAGCAGCTGAGTATTTTAAACAAAACATGCACAGCTTGGATGTGCATATCTAAAAAAAATCCTCCTGTAGTCAGTGATTCTGTGTGCAGATAGACTGGAGGATCAGATGAAGATGTAAAAGTTACTTGAGTTTAATATAAACTGCCATAAATTGTTCATCTATCTCATCATCATGCTTCAAGGCAGATAATACACTTCTGTTAGTAAATGTAATAGAAACTTTAAAACATTCAGTCCATGTTGTTGTTTTTCGATTCCTTTATACACTTCTACTTACCGATTGTCATTGTATCATTAACCTACAGCACAGTAGATGTTGCACAAAAAAGCTCCACTAACTTATTCTTGGAGGCATTGTTAATCTTGTGTTTAACA
This sequence comes from Oxyruncus cristatus, assembly GCA_013399855.1. NCBI lineage: Eukaryota > Metazoa > Chordata > Aves > Passeriformes > Cotingidae > Oxyruncus > Oxyruncus cristatus. The sequence continues at coordinate 728,516 of VXAY01000232.1, forward strand.
ATTGTGTCTAAAGAAAGATTTCAATAAGGATCTACTTGTCCAAGAGATACTTTTATTATATATCCTTAGTATGTGTGTTAGAGAACCTAAAAGGAAACCCCTGCACATCCTAAGGACAGAAGCATTTTATTCACCAGGCTACAAAAGAGTAGCAGAAGCACCCTTGGTCAAAGCCAGTGCCCACAGCTCAGGGGGTATCGCCAGTGTCAAAAGTTCCTGCAGTAATCAAAGTTTTTCGTCCAGCAAAACTCTAAATTACTCTTATTGAACAGCAGGATCACACTAGGAAAGGAGCAGGTGAGCAAGTCAGTATAGTTTGGTCATTCCCTGTAAACGTTTCAAGGGATCTGAGGTATAGCGGAGCCACTGAGACATGAAGGTGCCACTTCCAGGGTTTGTGTTGCCAAGGCTGGAGCTGGAAGATCAAATGGAAGATAAACAGTTAAAACTTCTGCTAATGAGGAGAAGGAGGAATTTCACACCCAAACAAAGAGACAGGCTGAATGCTGAGGATCTCCAGGGCTGCCTTTCCAAGGGGGGAGGGGGGTCTCTGCTTGCGCGTCGCTCTCACTGGAGGGACTTGGTTTCAGGCTTGTCTTTCCAAGGTAAACTTTCCATAGCGACCCCCAAACCAAGCTCAGCTGGCAGGTTTCGTGACCCCCTCCCTCCCACAGTTTTAAGAGTTCCTTTATAGCCCCACCCTCTAGTCTTTCATTCTTAAAACCGCGGTGCTGAGGAGAAAGTGTTTTGGAGTCTTTTAGCTGAAAGAGATCCATGTGTAAGAAAAGTCAAGTGTCACAAATTACAGCTTTCAGACTATTGTTACAATAACTGCAGGGAGGAACTCCTCTTTTACCTCACACATTATTACGTGCTGCCTTTTCTCAGCCGTGACCAAGTCTCTGATAATCTATTTGGTGCATTTCACGAGTGTTAATCACAGTGCTTGCAGTTAGAGGGACCATCCCTGTCCTGGCCTTGACATTTGAAAAAGCCTTACTGTGGTACCTGACTGATTTATCTTAGACGTAAGTGCCTCTAAAAGTCAGGTCTGCTCATCGCTGTTAATGCCTATTAATTTGACTCCTCTTTTTTTTTTTCTTTGTTTGAAAAAATTCTGCATTACTCTATTTGTTTTTCAGTACAGTTCTCACTGATGTTGACAGATGGGAAGCCCAAGAGATCAAAATAACATAGTGAAGGACCAAATTGAAAATGGTAAATGAGGTCTTGCTTTTGGAAGAACTATATTCTATTACTTGAGGTGCAGGGCCAGGAGTTGGACTTGATGATCCTTGTGGGTCCCTTCCATGTCAGCCTATTCTGTGATTCTGTGAAATGTATTGCTTATTCAACAAATTTATTGCTTATTACAGTGTTCTTAGTTCTCATTACAGAATGATTGTGGAGAGATAATTTTTAATGTAGTCTTCATTCCCCTTGAGACATCTAAAATATCATAACACCTGCTATATTGAAGTTGAAATGTCTTTTGTTTCCCCTATATTCAGCTTAACTAGTATAAAACTAGTGCAGTTCTTAATCAAATGTTAAAATAAATGCCTGAACAACATTAAAATGGAACATAAAAGTGCTGAAACGTAAGTTTAAACATTTTTTGAGAAGTGACTAAGGAGCACAACTTTCTGTAAAGCTCACAGTACTTCTTTGAAAATCTAACTGGTTCCAGTGTGAGATCATCTGTGACTAAAAAGCTGCAAAACACCATTGGGACAATTGATAATCTGTGTAACTTTTGTTAATCACATTTTTCTCTTTTCATAATGCAGTTACTGTTCCAGTGAGGCTTTTATGTTAGAAATTCATTTTTGTATTTGAACTTGGAAAGCTGTGGTAGTAGTAGTAGGACAGTCTTTGATGTTAAAGTCTGTCATGTGTGCTGATTTCTGCATTTTAATGACTTAATCAATACACTTCAGTATTGATATTCTTTCTGGTTGGCAGGCTCATAGAGTGAAAAACTGACAAGATTTACATCTCAGCCTTTGCTGTTACAAAAATTACTTAACTATCATGATTATAATTTTATTTTTTGCATTATGCTGGTGTCAAAAAACATCTGTGATCACAGCTCCATGATGTGTTTTAATGCAAATAATTTGAAAAACATTCATACACCAAATATTTTACACCAAAATAGAAAAGACAGTAAGAAAACCAGTGAGAACTATTGCTATCCTGACTCTACAGAAAAGAAACAGGGGCGTGGTGTGTTGGTGTCCTTCAAGAGCTATAAGGAACAGGAACGACTCATGTGTTAGTTCAGTGCTTTAACTGCAAAATATCTGTCCTGTTATTGTTGGATGGTGAGGTTTGAAAAGCAGCCATTTAATTTGCTGGGTTTTAACCAAGTTTTTGTGTCCCTGTTATTATTTGTCGTAGCTTCTGTAAGGTGTATAATTGCATGGTTGGAGTTGCAGTGTGCTCAGCACTCGGGTCCCGCTGCCAAACTCTTTGTTGGTCTGGTCAGCTCCAGCAGGTCAGCCCAGCTTTGATCTGACTTCATGTGTAAAACCTCAGCGATGTTTGCCTGCCTTTGTGAAGTAACTTAAGATCCTACCGGTGAAAAGCACTCATTAAGAGTGAAGTGGACAATGTTATAATTCCTTTTCAGAAATAATTGTAAAGTGATAATTATAGAGTAGGAGAAAGATTTTTTTTTTTTTCTTTTTAATTTTTCTTTTTGGAAGGAGTAAAAACAGAAGTCGGCTTCTAGTTTGTAGCGTCACACCAGAGTGCATCTGACGTGCTTTGCAGTGGTGCTTCGCGTGGCTTCACTGGCAGGATGAAAGGCTCTTTGTGTCCCCATCCAGTGCTGCTGCAGCCTCCACCATCCTGCACCACGTGGCATAATGGCACCTTCACGGCTTGTTTGGGTCAGGGTTGTCTCTCCTTGTGGAAAATCAGTGGGAGTAATAAGTTGTTGACAGTCATCAAGTCAGTGCGTCTCTGAAGGCTTGTAAGGCTGCCATGTCCCTTAGCTCTCAGTCTGAATTAAAACCTGTAACTACACTGAAGACAGAAACCTGTCAGAGGTACAGCCAAGGAAATCTGAAGTGTCTTGGTGCTTGAAACATGTTTGTGTTTTTCTTTTCTCCCTCTATTGTCATTCTGCTGTTGACATAGAAAACAGGGCAGCTGAAAAGGTAAACACTTGTCTGTTCTCATCTTGCAGGCCGAAACAACAGCAACAGAACAATTTTTCCTTGTTTCCTTCCACCAAGGGCTGGAATTTCAGAGGGGTAAGTTTAGTATTGTTTTGTTCACACTCTATAACATTCTCACCTCCTTCATCTTGTTGCAGTGTAACTTTGTAGTTAAAGCATCATCTGTGAGGACTAAAATCACGGCAAAACAATTAGACTTGAACTTTTCATTTTGTGCCTTCCCAAAAGGCTTTCTAAAAAACACCAGCTTTTTTTTTTTAAATGTCATTGGCTGTATTATTATGAGGGGTGTGGGAGATAGTTTAAAGCAGGGTAACCTACAGTGTCATTTGAAAAAAAAAAAGATGTATTTTCATATCTGAAAATAAAAAATGCAAACTGAACTGATACGTATAGTTTAAGTGCTCTTTTACTGTAATATATGTATTTGTAAGGTTATCTTGTTGATAGTTTGTATATGTGAATTTTTTCAGAAGTACAGTTGGAGAATCATAACAAAAATTAGATGAGTCTCTTCCAAGGCAGAAGGGAATATGTTTTATTTCTGTTCGGTTGGCTGAGCAAGGAAATACAGAAGCATGTGGATTCCCGCAGTAACCGACTGAAAAGTTACATCACAAAGGAATGCAAGTGACACTGAGAACCCTGATATTTACTGGTGTTTTCGTTTTTGTCTGCTTCAGGTTTCAGAGGTCTGCTTCTTCCATAGGTTAATTTGTTCAGAGAGGCTTGTTGTCCCCTCTCTGTTCCCTGTGACCTGTAAAACCTTGTACACCATTTGTTGGAAAACTTGATGGTGGTGGTGGTGTTCAGTGGCAATGGTGTGTTTGCCACGTGTGTAAGTGCTGTAGCCTGGGATATAGTCTAGGAGAAGTTGTCACTGCGTGTTGTATCTGAGTCATAGTAATCTTTTGGTTAAAGGAAAGGCTTTTCTGCCTTGCAAACTTCTTTTGGTCTAATAAATAGTATATTAGCATTACCTGTGATTTGGACTGAGTTGTACTCAGGAGAGCATATGAAATTGTTTTCTCTGAGCTTCTTCCAACAAAGCATTTAAGTAGACAGACATAAATGCTTTGCTGAAAGGGTAAATGGCATTGACAGGCTTACTGGTCTGTGTTGCTCAAAGTATTTTTTACAGTATCTAGTACTGATTCTTGCATTCTAATTCGGTGTTTTAAATAGAGCATCCTCTGTCATTTACTGTGAGGGAAGAACCTGTATCAGTTGTTCACTTGGTCTGTTTGGGTGCTGAAACCAAGATAGGTGAGCGCTGGAAAAGATGTCTCAGTGTCTGTTGATGTTTGCAGTGTCTGAGCATTAACTCTACTTTGATGGATGGAAAAATTGTGTTATGAAAAGCCCAGTGAGCAGGCTTGAAGTAACGAAGGTTTTCACAGAGATGGTGAATGATAAACAGTTAGCTTTGATGTCTTTCCTCCAACAGGACTAAAACCTAATTGGGTAGAAAAACTTCACGTTTACAGTGGAGCAGAGCCACGCCTGAGTATAAAACACAACCCTCGAGCTGACTTACACATAGCTATGTTTTTTTCAACTTCTGTGCTATTTCTATAGTATGTAATATAGAACATCTGGAGACCATAATACAGGGTAATTTTAACAGTCATAAAAGATAAAAAATAATCAAGTGGTTAAGCACCAAATCGCAACACTGTGTTCACCTGCCTGTCCTCACTTTGCAGCCCGTTCACTGACTTTGGAGGTCTCTGTATCATGTTGATAAAGGGTGCATGTTAAAGCATCTTTGAACATCCACCAACGTAAACCTCAAAGGAAGATAAGGAAGGCCCAGATGCTACACATTTACCAAAGAAACTCCTCTGCACTTGTTTTCCCCTCCTTACTTAAATTTATCAGAAGCAGCTTATTTCCATCCTGAGCAGCTCTCCTGAGCCCTTTGGTTAGAGATCACGCTGAATTCTCTCAGTGGGGATTTTCAGTTGAGATGATATCATGTGTTTCTACCAAGGCTGCCATTTTTAGATAGTGGTAGCAGTTACTTCCAGAACTTTGGGCAGTATTTAGGTATCAGTGGGGAGAAGGGAGTTTCTTTTCTTTCTTTTTTTCTTTTTTTTTTTTTAGCTAAACAAATCAAACCTGGTTGAGATTGAATTTAGACTTAGAGTTACCAAGCAGTGCAATCTCTCCATTCTATGCTCTTCCTGTGTATACACGAGAGATCAAATTAATTTGGGCTTTGAAGAGGTTTTACAGTCGGGTGTCCAGCAAATAAACTATTATGGAGGGATTTCTAGGGGTATTTATAGTGAGAACTGTCATTTCAGAGGATCAAACACAAAGCCTGTGGTGATAAGAATATCCCTCACTGGAGGGACAGTGCAATGGGAAGACCAAAACACAGAAGATAGGTGTTGGGTGTGGTACTTTGAGTAGAAAAGGAATAAAGAAGAGGAGGATAATGGATATAGGATGGCAGAAGGAAAGAGGAGGATTCTGCAAGTTGGAAACAAGAATAGCCAGGGTGGAGAAAGCAGAGAGCCATTAAGATGTATGAGAGAAAGAGAGTGGAAATGGATCAAGTATAGAAATGGAGGAAAGCTGGTGAGTGTGAAAGCAGAGAGGTGGAAATACAGACAGGAGTCAGAAATCTTCTATAAAGCACTGCAGGTTCGTCAGTTCAGCCTTTGCAAGGACACACTCTAGGATGATGAGATGACATGTGGGTGGAGGAGCAATCTGTGGCTGGGGCTTGGTAAGGAGAAGAAACACAAATATCTGATGGGATGGGGCAATTCAGAGGCAGGTCAATAATGAATGTAAAGAAGACAACAGCACAAATCTTGACACAGAGATCAGTATTAATCCTACTTTTGCTTTATCTTCTGGTTGCCATTAACTCTCCCTCTTCTTCTCATTTCCATGGCACCCTTCCCTCAAAACCTTGGTGCAGATAAGTGGCTTTCCTGAGCACCACTGTCTGGTGCCTATACACGATTGGTCAATATGCTGCTCTTAGTGTCTGTGGAAATAGTGTGTTATGCTGCCATGTAGGGTGGCAAACAGTTTTAGTAATAAAGCATTCCATCAAACGAGGGTTACATTTGTACAGTCACCCACGCACAATTAGAAGATGTCAGGATTAAAACTTCTGTGGGTTTTTGCTAGTTATGATCCAGTCTTGAGTTACACACTCGTGTGCTATTTTTTTTTCCATAGTAAAAGTCAGTCTTGCAAATAAGGAAGTTCTGAATTCAAGTAGACTAAGAAACTCTCGAGTGTTTGAGACTTCAGCTTCTTTTTCTGTCTCCTTTCCTGCTCCCTTAAAATGACACACTTTCTGTTTTTGCCAGCAGGATAAACTTCTGGACTTAGATATGTGACTGGAAGTCTTTAAATTTTTTTTTTCTACTCAAGTATTCAGATATGTTTGCAGAAGTAATGGTACATGTTGGTCCTGGTGTTGATATGATGACACTGGAGATGACTCTGAAGAAACTGCCAGACAATCAAAAGAAAAGCAGTTACCTGGTTGGTGAAGTTTATTGGGGCTGGAGGCAGAACTGCAGAGGATGCTGATTTTGTCTGTGCTTATCTCTGATACGTCTCTCCACTGTTCCACCAAGAGAGCATAATTTCCTGCATGCTTTAAACAAACATCTGAACCATTAAGATAGTTTCTATGTTTCCCCCCTCCCTCCCCCCGACAAATTTGGTGGAAGAACTTCCATGCTAAAAATAAATAGTGAAATCTAAACCAACATTTTGTAATTTAAATAGTTTGAAGCATGTGTTTAGTGTGCAGTTGCCTGAAGATTGAAGATAATTTGTTGCAACTAGGCTTCTTCCTATTTCCTCCTTTTTTGTTTCCTTTTTAGTTTTGCAAAAGCATGTAACTAATCAAGATGCAGATGTGGTCACTTGTAGGGAAGGCTGATCTAATTTATGAGAAACCTGTCATAAAAAAAGTGTTAAACATGCTGAAGGTCAAATTTAGATGTGTAAAGTGGTTTCTTTGCTGGTTTTACTGCAGTGTGCTTTTGGGGAAAAAGGTGTCTTTCATGCCAAATGGGAAGAATTCCACACTTTTCAGACAGTATTTACAAAATAGGGTATTTATTTTTGTGCAGAGTGGTAGACTTCAGTTGTTCCCTTCAGGGTGCACGAATCTCAACAAGTTAAGAATTGCTAAAAGAGGAAAGTTCTTTCCTAGCTTTAACTTGATGATTAATTACATAAATTACATGGTCATGTACTACCATAGAAAGCACCTCTGAACCTGTCCTGGATTCTGACTGGATCTGTATCCAGTGATACTTGTTTGCTTAAGCAATGATGTCACCTGTAACAGAAACTTATTAAAAGTGGTATCAGACAGGCCTTTATTCATACTGTTGAAACCAAGTTATGCACTACCGTCTCTAGATCAAATGTGCTCGAATACCACACATACTTAGTATGTCCAATATGATTTTAGAACACAAGTTATCATATACGTTAAAAAGCACTTGTGGGTTTCTGTTATTTTAATTTACTTCTATGCACAATTTAAATAGCTTCCTCACAGGAGGATGGGCACTTTGTGTCATTGACAGCATATTTTTCTATACTTTGTGGAATCAGAGCATAGCTGTGAGTGGAATAATTATACGTGTTGTGACTTAACAGTCAGAGACTGGTTCTTTCCTGTGCCATGGACAGGGGGGTGTCTGACTGGCATCCCTGCTCTCCCACAGCTGCTCTGCTGCTGCTGCTCTCCCTTTACATCTGCAGAGTCCCTCTCTTTCTTCTAACCTCCTGCAGCAGGTTAAGGAGATGCTTGACCTGTCTCATCCCTCTTTCTCTTTGAAAAGAAAAATTCCATATTCCCTTCCCTACTTTCTAAGAGATGATGTGTTACTGTGCATTGCTCGCTCCTTTTAGATCTCTTCCTCTGGCTCCTTTCAGTGGATTCCAGCTCTTCTGTCTCAGAGTTCAATTGCCTCAGCCCTTCCCTTTCACTGAGCAGAGACAGGCAGTGAAACCCTTAGTCAGCCTCTGTGGAGGTGCTGTTGTGCCGCTGTCCAGCACTGACCTGTCTTGGGCCAGAACGTCTCTATCCCTGATACTAAAACCAGTAAGAAGCGGTTCTGTAAGTCTGTTCTTGCAGTTCTTTCTCTGCAGCATTCCTGGAGCTGGGAAACTTTACTTCACACTGTGATAGCAGCATTGTAAGGGGCAACAGGAGTGCTACAAATTTCCTTCAGTGATCTGCAGTTTTGACTAGAGCTTATAAATGGGAGCAAGTAGACATCTGGGACACTGATTCTTGTTTGTGAAAGAGTTGGGTTTGATGTCTCTCCACTTGTTCTGTGGGCGGAGTTTTGAATGGTTTAGCTTGTTATTGGTTTTGTTTTTGAACAAATCATTGGAACTGTTGTTGATTAGTCACAAGACTAATTTCTCTTGGAACAGCAAGGTTTATGTTGGCAAACAACAGAGATGCTATCAGAAATTCATTGTGTGGCATTTGCGTAACTGGACAGCAGTCAATTCCATCTGCAGTTCCAAAACACATATCAGAATTGTTTATTCTTAATGTATACGCTGAATTTAATAAGCAATGCAGGGTGACATTGCCTGTGAGACAATTTTGAAGAATTCAAAATTGTATTACTGCAAACTCATATGCTGACTCAATGTGGTTTAACTGCCATGGCTTCTGTCCGCAGTGTGTGATGTTAGGTTAGTCTTGTCATGCCAGAATGTTTTAGCTGAAATTCCAACAAAGCACAGTTTATTGATATGTTAGTTCTTAGGTCTGTTACAAATGTCCATATCTTTTTGCAGGATCAATGGGTAGGGTAAATTGCAAGGTCCTGTGCATACAGCAGTACAGCAAAAATCATGAACGTGTGCTGGGGAGACATCTGTGAGTTGTTTAGGGATGAGATATGAAGGAGAATGATGTAGGCTGACCTAAAGACTCCAACAGGATTCTAATGGTTTGGGACATTTTGTGCATGTTTTATGAGCTGTTATTGCTCGTGCTGTCTAGAGAGGGCTGTAATACTTAGGAGTTTGCAGTGGTTTCACTAACTCAATTCAGTAGCTGTTTTATTAAACTTTCACTGCCTGTACGTCTGAAGTCATCTGTGAATTAAGTACACAGCCGTGAAACCTGTCTACCTAGTTCACAGAGGTGCTTTCAAGTTAATTACATGCTAGTTGTAGAAAATACACTTCAGATTCTATTTCTTGGGGCAAGAATTTCAAGTTGTGCTTTTAGAGCAGCTAACACATTCTTGAAGAGACCTTCATAGACTTTTGTACCTGCAAGATTCATGGTTTGTGTTATAAAGGGTAGGTATTCTGCCTACTACAGCTCAATTATTCAAGTAATATTTTGAGTTTTTCTGATGATGAAAATAGTCAGATATCTCTCATTTGGAAGGATTTCTTATAACTTCATCTTATCTTTTCATAGAATTGATGGGTTTTTAAAAAATACTTCATGAGGTCATTCTCTTAATGTTGTAGGGTTTTATTTTATGGACCTTTGTAAGCGCTTTGTAACGAGTTTATTTTTGTTCCGGGTGTGGTTTGTTATTTATAGTAGAAATATTCTGTATATGCCATTAACCTGTCATGCCAGCTATTTTGCACATACAAACAATACTGAGCTAGAAGCAGCATGTGATAAAGCAGATAGGTCCAATTGTCATTCTCTTAGGCTGAGTTGGATGTTCTGTTATATAGCAGATTTCCTGTCTTTAATCATAGACTGGGTGTTACCTTGTACTCCTGCTGTCATTTACTGTTCTTTTCTTTGTTCAGCAGCAGATGAACTTGACCCCAGTTCAATTTAACTCAAACCAAACTCTGCCCATTTCTTTGTATTTGTTTTCCCCCACCCCACCAGTGGCTGCTCTTTGAGAACACGTGATGTGAATTTACTGTTTCCTATGACTTTGTCTCAGAAACCTGTAATGGTTAACAGGGTGATGCTGTTGTCCAGCTGAATTTAATGCCACTCAGCCTGAGAAACCAGCATTTTAGAAGCAATTTTTAACTATGTATTGGTATTTTATTGATTCTATACTGTTTCAGATGAGCAAATTTTATTTTAAAATATCTAGTGGGCACGAATGGCTGCACACATGGACTTGAACCGCTGTTTTGTTTGCTTTTCTTCTTGAAAACTAATGCTGTGGTTAGAATGTACACAGCGATTAAAAATTATGGCTATCTTTTAAACTCTGCCACAAATGCGTAATAAGAATGATATGATGGTGTCTTCTATTTATTGCAACCTGGAAACAAATTTTCTTATTACAGTAGCAGCCAGCAAAACAGGTCTCCGTTTGTAAACATAATAATAAACTATTCTTTCTAGAAAGAATTTACAAACTAAACATATGTAAGAACATATGGTAACATTTGTTAAATAATAATTAATTTTTTTATAGTAGATTCAGATCTGTTGAAACTCTTAAATTTCATTCGTGGTGATGGATTTTTGTAATTCCTGGGTTCTTCCACATGTTCTGAAATGGGATATCCCATTCTAACTGAGGATGTATGGAGCATGGCGTATAATATGTTCCTAACATGATTTGAGGTGACGTTCTAAAGAGCTGTAAAATGCACATTTAAAAATATTTAGTACATTGGCTTTGGTGCAAAAATTTTATGCTGGTGCTGCTTCTTTCTGGACTGTGGTTAGTTGAAAAGTTTTTCCCAGAGAGTTAAATTTAGTGTTCTTAAAAGACTTCTAGCGCACAATGAGAAGGCAGTTTTAATCCATGTGCCAGCAGACACTTCCAGTCCAAAGCAGCCCAGTAGCCTTGTGAGAAGGTCATGAAATGAGGGCAGTTTTAGCCATCCTAAGAAGATTAAATTGCACGTCCTGACTGGAAGGACACTGGGAGGAGGTGAGAGGGGAACTGCAGCGCTTCCTGAGGGTGCGCAGTTGGGCAGTGACTGGTGCAGTTCGGTGTGGCTCTTGCTTCTGGCCTACTACAGTCCTAGAAGTGAAAATGAAAATTATTCTCTTCTCAGCGTCCTCAGAAAATCACGACAAACTTTTTCCGCGTTCTGGGAAGCATCATCTTGGAACTCTCCATGTCATTATCTCTGGGAGCATATGTGAGAAACCACAAACCTATGAGTATAATAACACTTGAAAAAACTGCACTCCTATATTTAATGCTGGCTATATTTAATTGCCGAATTCTGATAGCGGAGGATTAGGGTTTCCTTTAGGGGGTGAAACATCGTTTAAAAAATAACTTAGATCTACTGACAAGGTAATAAAGAGAAAGTAAAGAATCCTTGAAAAAAAAATTGCAGGGTTATATAAAGAGTTTATGTGTATTTCCTTTGAAAAATAGACTATGTTCTGCTGGAAAAGTCTGAAAAGCAGGTGGCTAGATCGGGGTTTAGCTCATCTCTAGGCAAGGAAGACAGACCACCAGCATTTACATTACTCCAAAATTGCCCCAAGTAATTTTTTTATGGCTTGCCCTAAAATGTCTGCATTCTGAAGGGTCTTTCAGTAGCATTTTCTGTCTGCAGAGATGTCGCAGCTCCTCTTCTCAAAGAAATTGGTGCCTCACTAGTATCGGTTTCATCTTTTACCTTCTTCATCCGAGCTCAGCAGAAACCTTTTGTTCTGAAGAAAGATTGCACCACCTCACTAAGGACTTGTTTTCTTTAAAAACGAAGTTCGAATTGCTGTTATCTTCCTACACAAATTCACATTTTTCTTGACATTCTCGACCATTGGAAGTATGCAACTGGCAAAAACAACTCTGTGTCTGTAGATCTGAGCAAGTCACAAAAGACTGAACAAGATAGGGGCAGATCAGGAGTGAAGTGTTAGGGTGCAGGGTATGTGAACACATTATCTGTGTGTGTATAGAGATATATATATATATATATATATATATATATATATATATATACACTTAAAATAATTTACAGAATTTTATTTCATAAAATGTGGAATATTATTACCAAATAATTTAATTAAAGGACAGATAAGACAGCTGTTTTTAAATTACTTTTATTGTTTGCTCAGGCATAATATCTTAAATCTTCATATTTATTCATGTCAACTTCTTAGTGCATTTCACATATTTTTTCCTAATGCTTAGACTACGTTTTTAGACTGAATTAATCTTATGCTTTAACTTAATCTTCAGACACCTCTAAATAATTTACTAAAACAAGGTTTGAGGCACTTTTGGGGTGGAATTCATCCTTAAGTGTCATGTGCAGATGAAGCTCTGTTGGTTTAGAAGAGAAATGACTCAGATGCATCTGCTAAAGAGCTGAATTAAATGAAAATCCCAGAGTGGCCTCATACCTTTTTCAGTGCTTAAACTATTGTGGAATACCTTCACTGGAAGTAAATATCATAACTTACAAAACAGATAAGTGCTTGTGATTTCTTTCAGCCTCTGGTAGCTATGACTCCTACCTGGATCTCCTTTGAAACATATAGCAAGGAAATGTGGAAACACTGAAGGTGCTGCAGAACACACCCTTTCTCTGTCTCTGTAGGTGAACTGTGCAGTGAACAGGAGCACTAATTCAATGTGTGTCAAGCAATTGGCTCTAACTTGGTTCAGCAAAGATTTGTCAAAGTCTAAATGGTGTAGAGAAGTGTAATGCCCAATCTTCTTATTGCATATTTCTTATTAGTGGTGGTGTTAACAAAACATGGTTTTAACAGTTAAAGTAGCATTCTGCTATCAAACAACACTCACTCTCCCTGCACCTGAAAGATCTAATTCTAGTTTGACATAGAGAACGTAGTAAAAGAAGGTTGCAGGCTTTGCTAAATATATGGCTTGAACTTTGTATCTGTTAATGTAGAAAATACGACAAAAATGTATTCATTGTACAGTTAAAATGAAACTGTTGACATTCAACTGTTTTTCTTTGGCCAGTATGGATACTTGCCTGAACTTCTCACACAATTATTACTTAAGTCTTAAACAAACACAGAAGTCTTTTTGCAATAGTAGTGGGAACATATTCAGTTGTCTAATATGACTAATCAAGATGTTTTCTCAAACCAAGAATGCAGGATCTTACACATGCATAGAAACTATTTTAGAAGGAAAGCACTCAGGAAACTTTTCATTGTGTATTTACAGTGTGTGTACAAAGCACTAGAAAAGTTCCAGGATCTTACTTCTCCCTGTATTTGCACTTGTTCTTTACATTACAGTCCACATATGCTTTAAAAAAGAACCAAATTTTGTCTATCTCTCAGTAGTTTCTTTTTGCTGGTTTCTGAGGATGACTTATATAAAAGCCATACCAAGCCTGCATTTCAACCACCTGAGCTGATTATGGATTCCATTTTTTGGGGTCAATATTTTGCATTGTTTTCCACCTGACTTTATGTAAGGGAAGTTGATATTTATGTATGTCCAAGATTTTGAACAGGGCTGCTCATATGCAGCTGAAATGAATCATAGGCAAACATAATTTTTCATGTAATGTGCATGCAGTTATGTATTTTGATGACTTGCAGATAAGCATCTTGTGAATCTTAGCTGTTCTTACCTTGGAGAAATGTAACTTAATAAGGTGGCCAAACCAGAAAATTAACTGAGTATATATCAAGGGGAAGCATGTACTAGAAAACACTGGTGACCCAACTGGCAGTTTGAGAGACCCCACTGAAGACTCATTATTAGCAAATCAATCTCACTCAGTTGTTCCTGTTTGCAGAATGATGTAGCATGCAAATATAAGAACTCCCAAGGAACTTTAATATTTTGCAGTGTGGATTATGAGTCTGGGACCTAATCCTGTAAGTTCAAGTTCTCAGTCACACTGATGGTCACACTCCAGTGTGTCCCCCTTGCAGGAGGAGATCTGCAGGTTTGAAATTCCAGGTGAGCTTGGAATTTGATGAGGAGAGTTTTATGTCATTAAGGTAGCAACAGTCTTACTTCATATCTCTGAGAAAGCAACAACTTTAAGTTGAATGCTTTCTTGATGCTTAAGATACATAACCTTCAAAACCCCAGTGACACAAAGATTCACTGGGTTTCATAGGATGCAGCTGCTTAAGGCTTCCTTATCCAGATTGGAGGAGAATCAACAAAAATGGAGTTTCTTTAATCAGTTATATTGAACTATCAGAGATAAAATCAAAGTCTGGACTTCCTTGACATCTTCTCACATTCAGACTTTGGGTGCTCTGTCAAGTTAATCTCTGGTCCTTTATTCTGGGCTGATTCTAAAACATTCTTGTTGAATTCTTGCTATTACACTTTCTGTTAATTTAAGAACCCCCTGCTTAGCAGACCCCCTAACTTTTCAAATACTAGAAGTGTTTTGTAAAATAAATATGTAAAAGCTCTATCCAGTATCCACCAGCTGTTTTATTTGCTGAGACATCTACACTTGGAGATAGCTCTCTGCCTTTGAGCTTAAAGCCCATTGCTGATGCTGAAGACTGAGAATTGCACAGGTAGGAGATGGGCTGTTTTTCAGTTACTGGGTCTCAAAGTCCCCAAACATCTTCTACCTTTTATTTTAAAAACATGTTAGTGATATCTTTACCTTCAACCGGTGCCATTCACCTGTTGGCAATTTGTAAACCCCTTTTGTCTGTTTATTATTGGAAGGAGTCCGTGAGAGCAAACCACACCAGAGATAGACAGGACAATACGTATCACTCGGCTTCTGACACTTGTAGTCCGCTGCATGACAGGAAGCGAGAGCAAAGTGTGTGGCTGCATGGGGAGGAGTTCCTGCCCAAAACTGAAGGAGAGACATAGGGACTCCTTTGTAACAAAGACTTTTCATAGTCACGTTGAATGTTAAGAGACCTCCTAAAATCTGAGTACAATACAAAGTACCTCATGGTGTGGTGCTGCTTTTTTGTGCATTACCAGGTAAGCGTGAATTTGGGATCGTGTAACTCTTTGTTGTTTGTGTGTGTTTAAGTTGAAATTGCACAGATATCGCTTCCATGCATGCCAGGACTTAGAACTGGGTATTGATTAAACCAGAATGTTGCTAAGCAGGATTGTTTCCTTCTGTAAGGAAAGAAATTGGTTTAGGTAATACACTCGGATATTCCCGGTGGGATGGAGGACGGTTTATTTTTCTCTCTGTGTTGGTAGATTGTTGCTGCAGGATGGTGCAGGATGGTGGGTTTAAGTCTTTGGTTTTGCTTTTTTTATCATACATGTATAATAAACATCTCTGCCTCTGTCTCTTAGCATGAAAACGAGGATTTTGGCTGATGCTAGGGGAACATTTATAGCGATATGCATTAGTGTGTCCATTGTCAAAGTGAAACCTGACACAGATCCTATTTCCAGTGTATTTACAGTGCAGAATGATTCTGCTCTGCAGCACGTGGATGTGGTGTCACCTGGAAAACTGGGTGCTGTTTACAGACACTGCACTTCGAAAAAATGTGCACAGAAAAATATCAAGACTGATAGTAACTGTAGAAAATACAGCCTCTGAAGGAAGTTGAAAAGATTTAGTGCATCTTGTGTATACAAAGTATGATATGAGGTGTGAGTTTATGTTTGTCTCTGAGTGTGTGGGAACAATTATAAAGTGGGCACTTGTTCTCTGTGTTTGTCAAGGCTAGCACAGGAATAAGCAGGCTTATTTCGCAGCAAGGGAGATTCAGGTTAAATGTTTTTGGAGTAAATGCTTCCTGATTGTAATATTAATTAAGCAGTAGAATGAAGTATAGAATTAAAATCTGTAATTTCAAGTTTTGTGGCATAAAGACTTTTAAGACCTGTTTTGCATGTTGCAGCAGTTAGCATTTAGTACTGAGTTGTTCTTAATGATTTGTGTGGGTTTTGATTTTGGGCTGTTAATATGTGAATAAGAGTAGCACATTAGGGACACAAGTGAACAGATCTCTAACCTTGCAGCTCCAGTCCCAGTTTATAGCATCCTTTCACTTGCTGGAAAACTCAAGAGCTTCCTCTCATTTAAGGAGCAAAGCTATTTGTGTCTATATTGACTAAAACTGCACTTAGAAGTTCTTAAAAATATGTGGTAAAGGTGGAGGCCTGAAGTGTGAGGCAAGTCAAGGATATGGAAACCTTATGGCTCTCTACACCTGAAAGGAGGTTGTAGCCAGGTGGGGATCAGTCTCTTCTCCCAGATCACGAGCGATAGGACAAGAGGAAACGGCCTCAAGTTGTACCAGGGGAGGTTTAGATTGGATATTAGGGAAAATGTCCTCACAGAAAGGTTTGTCAACCACTGGAACGAGCTGCCAAGGAAGTGGTGGAGTCACCACCCCTGGAGGGATTTAAAAGTCGTGTAGATGTGGCACTGAGGGACATGGGTAACTGGTGGCCTTGGCAGTGCTGGGTTAATGGTTGGACTTGGTGATCTTAGAGGGTTTTTCCAACCTAAATGACCCTGTGACTGTTCAAAGACCTTTCAATTTTTGCTTGAAAACATATAGCAGAAGAAAACTAAATGCCAGTTTTCATGGAACACAGGGGAAATGCATGGCTGAAGTAAAATCACACAGATTGTTTAGCCTCTACTAATATTGCTGCACTCACTTTGAAATCTTTGAATTTGGGTGCAAATTCTGTCTCCTGTTCTATGTGCTTTGTCCAAAATGGATATAGCAACATGCAATTTCACTAAAAGTGGTATTGTGTTTATCTGCAGAAAAATCCATTTTGGGTGCAGCCATTTTCTCTGTTCTGTGTGATGCTGAAGAGCAGCACTTGAGGCACTTACATCAAAAGCCACATGCAGGAACCTGTCTGTGGTTTAAAGGTACAGCAGCACAGACTGGGGGAAGGCAGAGCAGCAGCAGAGAATTAGAACAGGTTGGGGTGACTGCAGTTTATGCACATCAGCCAATTGAATGACAAATGAAGACCTAGTTTATAGAGATTATTTCATTCTGCTGTATGTGGTTCTGGTGCTGTGCACAGCATCAGTGATCCAACCTGCCTTTTACAATGAGAAGCTTAGTTGGATTTTTAAAAACAAACAAACAATGAAAACCACATTCCTAAAATAATAATAGTGAGTGTCATTTGAATGAATTTGCTTTTCAAGGGAGAAAATTTCATTGTGGTTTTTGTTCCAAGAAAAAAAAGTCTTCCCTCTTACATACACAGATGCAGCAGTTTGGGTTGTTGGCAGCTGTGATTAAATGATCAGCAGCAGCAAGTACAGGTCATTGCTGTCCAGGCAGAGGAAGTCACCATGTGCAAGTGCACAAAACCTTTGAGTACAGAGCATTAAAACACCCCAACTTTGATTATTCTGGCTTTTACAGCTAGAGCTGTAATAAAGTCCCTCCACACAAACATACAAGGCTTGGAGCTACAACTTCATCACCTCAGATTGCCAAAGGCAAAGGAATCCAGGGATTTTGCATGCTGACTGATTATGTTATCTGGGGGTATAAAGAACTGGATCTGACAAAACCCAGCTGAAAAGCATTTGTGAGAAGAACAGAGGATGAATCTAAATAGTGTATGGACTCTTTTGAATTGCATCTTATTTTTTATTTATATCCTAGGTGAATTTAGAATCCTTAGATATTGATTGTGTTAAATAAAAGCATAATTTACAAAGCAGTCTTCAAGTTCTGATCAAGGATTGTATAATAGAGATTGCTGTTCACTCATGTAACAAAAAACTCCTGTGGAGTAAAAAATAAATGTAACTTATTTAGCTGTATTTGATTTGGACTTTATAATAAACTGTGAAGAAGTTTCAGTGTATTTAACTCTGCTAGATTCCCATTACTGATCCTCTCCCCCCATCTTCCAAAAGGGGGAAGGAAGAAGGTTAAATAAAGACAGAATAAATACCAGTCCTCAAACAAAGCTCTGCTACTCCTTGTCCTTACAGCATCCCGTACATGCACACCCATTTCCTGTTGTTAATGTTAAACACATTGAATATAACTTTCATTTCATTGTTCACTTCAGTGTTCATTTTCTATTACATTGACTGGAAAATCTCCAATCCATCACGATAAGCAGTGCAGAACTCGGCCTTGCTGTGGTGAGAGGAGGGTGAGAAGGAGCTGCCATTTGGGCTGGCAGGGATGGGGAGGATCCTCAGAAGGGCTTAAATAGTCTCAGTGGCAAGGTCTTAAGCACCATAGGTGACCTCATCCCCTCTTCAGCTTTCTGCTGTGCTGTAACAGAGCAGAGTCTGTTTTTTCATTTGTTTGTTTTCCTTGCAAAACCAGGAACAAGCAAGTTCTTTTCCTAATACCAGTATCCAGGGCTGCTGCCAGCTGAACATGTGCAGGGTGGGAAGTCGGACCTTCCATGCTGTGTCCAGGCTCGGAGCAGACTCTGCTGTGGGGTCACCTCTGGCTGTTTCTCCCTTAAAAACAGCAGAGTTAGTGTTTAGATTTTTGTGTCGCTCTTGAGAAAACGAAACCCAGAATGTCTCTGGTGTTCTGAACAGTAGAGGGCAGCGGAAAAATACACGGAAACCAGTTTTATTATAAAACTAAGGAGTTTTTGATCGCAGGTCCCTTTTGCCGGTATGACATAAAGAACTGTGATACTGAAATGTTTTAAAAACATTTTATGTTAGAATACAGTATTCTGGGCATTGTTCAGCTAAGAAAAAACATCATGATCCTGGAAAATTCACTTTCAGATGTTTTTGTCTTCCCATGGAAGGCAAACTGTTGGAACTGTCAGTGGTACAAGCCCTGGAAGTGAAAGATGGAATAGGGAGGCAACACTGCTTCTGGCATGCAGGTGAGTGGCAGGTTATGGTAAAGTGAAAGAGGGCTTTTTAAAAGATGATGCAAGATCCATCTCTCTCTGAAAGAACTTAAACTCTAGGGAATGAATTGTCACTGCTTTGTGCAATTGGAATTGGTTAGCTCAGAGCCAAGGACCATATTCAACAGGAAATGAGGAGGTTTCTTGCTGGGGATTGCAGAGATGTTTGTGTGATTAATATGGTACCTTTCCCTGCTGTATGGATTTCTTTCTAGAACTGTGCATTGTTTCTTTCATTCTACCTCACTTCTTGCATACCTTTTAATATCTGTTTTGTACTATTTGTGCCTCATCACTGGACTCTGTCCTGACTTCAAGTCCTTCATAGGCTGTGATACAACTGACTGGGAGCTTGATAGCTTTGAGAACATTTGGATGTGAGTTGAAATGGAAACAGTGAAAACTTGAAACACATAACACAGAAGCAACGGCAGATGGAATTTTTGGAGTCATTAAAGGAATAAATATGGTCTTGGCAAGAGGTGCTTTTCAAGGCTTTTTAAGAGAGATCAACATGTTGGTTGGACGGGTGTGGATGCACTGACAAACTACAAAGTAAAAAAAGATGAGCATTCTAGTGTCTGAATATTCTTTTGAAATGTTCTTTTGAATTTAGCAACTCTACGGGTTGGGATTTAAGAATTAGAAGGGTGCACAGAAGTGCTCATGCATAATTGTGTACATGCAGTGTGGATGTTGCTGATAAAAAAGAGAATTTATAAAACAACTGTATTTTTTTTTGTAAGGAATCTTGTATAAAACCAGCATGAGTAGAAATTCAAATGGAAACCTGGATTATTGTTGTGATTTGATGTCTTTCTATGAAAAAAATTTTGGTGTGCTCCTGCCTTATGCCCAGCTGCTTCAACACAAACTGTGATTCCTAGGGCCATCAACAGGCTTTTGATGTGAAGGTTCCTTGTAGATTGAAAGTGCTCTCAGCTGGCTAAGGAGATACTGATTGCTTTTTAAAATTAAAAGAAAAAAAAAAATCATGTAATAGAGCTGCTTTCCATGAAGACATAATCCACCCTTTGGAGGGTGCCTTGAACCTTTTCTGGCCTGTGATATTTGACATTTTATTAAATATTTGGTCAGTTTTCTCTCCTGCTTCCACATTAATCCCTTTTGGATTTTATTTTTCACTCTACTTGATTTCTTCAAATTGTTTTTCTTTGATCGGTTTTGGTTTTTAACTCAGTCTGATAAAGACATTGTCCCTGATAAAAGTGTACCATAAACTGGAGAGGAGCATAAAGCCCAGAGAACAGTGAATCCCTTCCTGCCTCTTCCTCAACAGCAAAAATGATCCAAAACTTTGTTAGCTGTGATTTTTCCTTTTCTGTGTTATTGCAAATTAAGTGTGTGTGTGTGTTTATCCTTGAATATGAACATGTATATATTTTTATATATTAGTGTATATACATGTGTATATATATATATATGCACTTCTACCTACTTCCATTTATTCAGATCAAATAACTCATTATTTACAAAGTTATTTTCTTCCAACTAGCAATACTGAAGCGTGTTCAGATGTATGTTCTGAAAAGACCGTTTTTAAAATATTTTCCTATGAAAACAATCTGAAATACAAAGTAATTAAATGGTTTTCAGTTTTTCTGTGTCTTGGACTTTTTGTTTTGGGGGGGTGAGAAAAATCTATTTCAGTAGAATGAATGAATCCTCATTTGTTAAATGGATTTCTGTACCAAAAAAAGGGCTTCAAAAGTAAATTGGTTTGTGTTTGATTTTGAAATGAGTCTGTCTGTGACTTAGAAGGTCTAAGGGTATGATGTGCCTAGGCAAATACGTTGTCTTGAACTGTTATTTATTTTTATACCAGTCTGTGTGCAGACACATTTTTAAGCATTTAGAATGGATGATTTAACAAAAGTCAGCAATTCTTCTGGAAAGCATTTCCTTCCCTGTCACAGGATGGGTTTTGTCAAGCTATTTTTGTGCATCTTTGCATTTCATTTCTCAGGTGGTAAAATATAAACCTGTGGATTGATAACTAAACCCCTGTGATGAAGAGGATGTTAATCCAGCCTTCCATAACAATGTCTTATTGCTTTAATTCCTTTAATTAAATCACTGCTTTAATGTGTAATTGAATATTTTACCTTCTCATCTCCTGTGAGATAATTATGGAAAGCAACTCTTTCCTGTTATGCTAAGACCGGGAAGTATCCTGCCTCTGTAACTATGGATGTAGCCACAGCCCTTCAGGCCACAGTATCACAAATTTTAGGACTGAAACTTGTGATAAGAGAAGTTTCTTCAGTCCGAGGTATCCATTCAGATGCATGTAATGCACCTGTGTGGTCCCTCAGAAAACACAAACACACTTCTAATCAGAACACATATTTACTATTTTTTTCCTGCAGGTGTGTCCCCCTTTCTTAAGATCTCCAAATACTGTGCAAAAAACGGGAGTTATCAAAGTCTTTCAAGCTTTCCTTTTTTCCCAGCAAGTCAAACAGCTTCATAATGTTTTCCAGTTTAGTTTGATTCATGGATGTACAAATTCTGGTAAAGCAATACTCTGCAGGTGGCATTTGTCCCTTGCTCATAGCCTGATGGGAGCAATCCCAGATTGTGTGTTCAGTGTATCCATGCAGTGCTGCAGGTTGGCATTCCCGTGGAAAACACGTGCACTGGAGGTGGTGAGTGAATGTGGCTGGGATAAGGACAGTGCCCTGCCTTTTCCTGGGGTGTGGCATACACACAGGGCTTCATCACCCAGCTCTGCCTCTGGATTTGTCCTGAAGCTGTTACACTGTGCTCAGGGGGCTTGTGAAAGGAATACACATGGAAGTGCTGAGATCACAGTGCAGTGAAGTTTGTATTGCTTGATGTGCCGTGTGATTTAAAACATAAAACAGAGAGCAGCATTTAAGGGGTGATTTCCTGGAACGTGGGAGATTCAGAGGTCAGCTGCACTGTGCTATGGCAACTGAGGCAGGACTTGTAACTCCTTTGGGGAAAACCTCCTCACAAAGAGCAGGGATTAATTTAATGAGCACCTTATGCTCCCTGCACAATATCTACTGCAATCTTTGCTTCTAATCCACTTATTATGGGCAAAGAAATTTATCTGGTAGCTCAATTATTGGATTTTTT
>VXAY01000232.1:750638-784086 GCA_013399855.1 Oxyruncus cristatus
TTTTTTTGCCATGGTGTTCCCCCTCCCCCTTAATACGGTGGTAATAGCCCTTGAAACTCTCAGAAAATTTAAAGCATTGATCTTGCCTCTTTAACAATTTCTGTATGAAATGACATCTCTTGCATAATCACTGAGGCAAACTTACAGAGAACATAAGGAGTATAATATTACAAGCTTCCAGATAACAAGAATAGTACAGTACATGTGTTGTTTGGTAGATTATTTGTGTGTGTATGTATTACTTTTCAATAAGTAGAAGATCTGAAATACAGTGAGGAGTGATCCTTTGATTAGCACGATGAAGTAAGAGGTGTAGCAAGAGATCTACTTTGTGCAGGCTGTGCCACACTTAATATGTATTTGCTTTTCTTAGACTTTTCCTGTTTTTTCATTGCTTTTGGTCTGTACATCACAGGTGATACTGATTTGTTCCTTGTGACTCTTTGGATATTTAGTTATATAACCACAGAGGCGGTCCCTCAATAAGATACGAGCGTGTTAATTACTTGTAATTACATTTTGTGCAGAATAGCCTTGCCTTGGATGCTTGTCCTCGTGGACACTGCTTTGTCCATGATACCTCTGTGTTTTGGACCCATTTGAATGTAGCAATTAGAAGCCCACACATCGTTGTTGTGTAACTTGCTCTCTCCAGTAAAAGGGTGTCCTGCCTCATTCAAGTTCATTTAATCCTGTAGCCTTGCCCAGTGGGCTTCTACTTCTTATTATGTAATTTATAGTCTCAATCTGCTCTCATTAGAGTTGGCCTGTGTTGGAAATGCCACCTTTTGTGTTAATGTGTAGCCACGTGACCGCAATAAGAGTCTTTTAATCAGTTATTTAACAACGGAGCTACCTATTTGTTGTGTGTGTGGTCACTTGTTACACTCCATTAGCAATGAAATTGAGTCTATTCCATTGTATTCCATTTGTTACAGTTTCAAAATGCATAGGATTTATTTTGGACAGAATATTTTAATTTTTTTTTTCTAATTTGACCTGCCTGTAAAGTATTGGGAGCACATACTCTAATCAAACACCTAAATTACCTTTTCCTCTCTCTTTTTTTTAAGTACTATATTGATTTTGTAATTAACTTTTTTTTCCCCTTAATATTTTGCAGACTGAGGCCTAGGTTAGAACCATTTTTATACTTCTAGCACTAAAGATATCAGACTAAAAGCAACACCAACCCAAGCTGTGAATGCAGTTGCATCCTGTCCATCTGTACACTAGCATTGTCAGTTTACCTTATAAAAGATTGATACAGGATAAGCAAATATACTCAGTATTATTTCGGATATTTCTGTTTGTTGCCCAGTGTGGTCTGGTCCAGAAATTTCTGTGTTCTACTCAGTCCTTTAACTTGTTGCTAAAAATCTGAACTGTAATGGTAAAAGGGATTTGCTTGTGCTTAGTCTGAGGGTGAAGAATTACTTTTCATTAAACACTTCTCACTGGGTGATGTGGTGACAGAACTCATGGATAATAACAATGTTAAAACCCAACTTGTTTTATAAGAACAATAATTAGAAATAATTGTCAAGACAAAGTGTGGGAAGTTACTTTCTGTATTCAAATATGATTACACAAATCAAAGATCTACTGAAAACCAGTGAGTAAATATAAAAGGTTTCAACACCCACAGTTTAATTTTAAAAAAACATGAAATCAAAACATCTGGATTTTGTGATAAATATTCCTTATCTATATTCATCAGAGAAACAGTTCTCAGAAACCTTATGCTTGACCCAGGAGATGCAATAGTTGTTTTACTGGCTTGATGGAATAAAACCTCCAGGCTTCACAAGAGCTGGGAGCATGGGTACTGCAGAGGGGGGACACAGTATTTCCTCTCTCTCTGTTTTTTTAATAATTAAAAAATACCTGCATTGTGTGCAACTTGTGCCTAGTAGCTGAGCTTTCGTCATCTCATAATCTGCGAGCTCTGTATGGCACCTGTGTGGGGTTTTTTTGCTCTCTAAATTGCTTGTCTTTGACTCCTGTAGGCTGGAAACTATGATGTGTGAATGCTTATCTCTGGCTGGCAGTGGAAGACAACACAGCTGGATAAATAAGAATCTTGTATTCTGTGACTTCTCTTGTTTCCTGAGTCTTCCTGACCTGGTAGAAAATGTAGAGGTCTGCTAAATGAAATTTCATACTTATTTGTAGGGCTTGAATATGAATCTTGTGGTGAAGCTGTGAAATGACGCAAGGGAGGGTGT
This sequence comes from Oxyruncus cristatus, assembly GCA_013399855.1. Taxonomy (NCBI): domain Eukaryota; kingdom Metazoa; phylum Chordata; class Aves; order Passeriformes; family Cotingidae; genus Oxyruncus; species Oxyruncus cristatus. The sequence goes on from VXAY01000232.1 coordinate 752,867, forward strand.
GCCATTTGCAAAACCAAAACCTGAATATAGAGCAGAAATGCAATCACCGACATGGATAGTGAAACCCAAATAACATGTTAATGTAATTCCTGCAGTACATTTCACCTTTTATCCTCACTATAGTGACTGTCTGAGAATAGTACTTGATTGCTGAATTTATGTTTTGAAAAATCTTAAGCCTAGACTTTCAACACAATATATGAGTTTCTCCTCCTGGCAGTCTCATTCGCTACAAAAGTTTGTATCGAGTGCCAAAGCACAATTTATAACATGGAAAAATTACTTATGCTTTTAGTTTGAACTAAGTTCCTTAACTGAAGAAACTGAGCAGAAAAAGGAACAGCATTTAATTTACTAATGTGCTAATAGGTCGCTTTTCAACTTGTGAAAACAGAGTTTATACTCACATACGTGATAATTATAATGATGATGAGAGAAAATTATGAACTATATATACACACTTGTATTTATGTGTATGACTTCATTATGTGGACTTGTTTCAGGATCAAGCTAATGGCAGTTGGTATTATCAAAACTGAGCTTTTCTTTTCATTTTGTTTTATAGAAAAAACGAAAACAGAGTACACAAGATGAAGATACAATCAGTATCTGCAGCCTGGATACAAGTGTAAGTAATTCCATTTTCTTTTTTGCCTTTCCTCCCCAACCCCTTAAACTAAAATGTGGTTATTAGGGGCACTCTGAAATAAACCCATTCATCTTCTCAGCTGTATTGTTTTCATACATTGCACAAATAAGTTGTTCTGCTTATCATGAAAAAAATTGAATTTACTATCTTACTGCTCTCGTTTTCTGTGATAATACTTTTAAAAGAAAAATGAAAAGTTATAATGACAGTTTATTGTGAAGTAGCAAATCTCTTATTAGTAAAGAATTAACAGGATAAAAGGGAATTTTGAATTCAGGACTAAATCCAAACCTTTTACGCATTTGCATGGGTGTATGAGAAATTTTCTCTCACTTGCCAGTAGTGATTAATGCTACTGTTGTTAAACTGTGTAGTGTGATGATAAGATTGTAAGACCTCTGTGTGTCACTGCTGAAGTGATGTGCACATCACATCCAGCTCTGCCACCCTATCACATGCTTCAGATGTGAAGGCAACACCAGGAAACATGTTTTATAAAAGCCACACAATTTATAATATGTATACTTTTCAGTACAAATATGCTGCCTTTTGAATTTTTTAGTTGTAAGTAAAGGTGAAGTATTGACTTGTTTTGTAACAGTGACACTATAGTAATTTTTAGCTTCTTTTTAAAGGACCAAACTCTTTCTGTTGATTATAGTGGATGTTGAATCCAAGTTTTAATGAGGGTAATTATGCAGTAAACTGCAATGTGTGCTGTTTTTCCTGTAAAGTTATGACATAAAAGTAAACTGGCAGTTATCATTTCAAATCCATGGAACTAAAATAGATGTAGAAAAATACACCATTCCTTCTGTTCAGTGTTTTCCTCAATATTTTCAGTGCTTCGTTTACAGTCAGCTGTTGAACCAGTTTTCCCTCTCTGTAGCCTCTCACGTAGTACAGACAGAAAAAAGTAAGTTTCTTCTTTTAGCAGTTTTATTTATTAGCAGGTCCTGTGGTTTCTTTAATGGTCACATTTTCATTTTTGTTCTAAGTATACCTGTCCTTTGAAGAAGCAATTACATTGAAGGGCTCACCTGCCTGGATGGCTGCAGACCAATTCAAGCTCTTGCAGGCACTTCAAGTGAGCTGGGTAGAATCCAGCACTGTTCTGGAAATCATAAATACACAGTAGCCTGACCTTGTCTGTGAGCTAATACTTTAATGTTAGTTAATCCCATTAGACCTTACATCGGGCCCAACTTCAAAGGAATTGTGTTTCCTTTAAAGGAGTTTTAAAGGAATTGTTATTCTTCCGGGAAAATTCAAAATTGTTGACTATTTATTGTTATTATTTTGGACAAATTGATGGCTTGTTAGATGCATTACTCTGATCTGGGATGGAAAATGCTGGGTTTAACTATTTTTATGTTTCTGTAAAGCGTGTATATTTTATTCTTCTACAATTAAGACAGTTATGTCAAACTCTTGTGTAGAAGCTGTTATTCTGCTGTAAAAATGCTTGGATGAGCATAGTTCTGTTTTGATTAGTAGCTAAAGATGTAAATGCTGTTTGAAAGGTACAGTTTCTGTTAATAGAGGAGGGTGATCTAATGTGATTTACCCCTGAATTTGGCCCACAGAAATACAGACAGAAAGCACTGAGCAAAGTGAGGCTGGTGGTTTCCTGAGAAGCAATAGATATAGCAATAACAATAACAATGTCCTTTATTTCCAGTTAGAAAATACTACTTAAAATTTATAAAATTTTATTTCCTTGATAGTGCTTTTCTGCATAACCATTATTATTGGCAAGACAAGTGAGTATAAACATGAATCAGAGAAAAGATAAAACTATGAACTGAATGTTTCTGAGCTGATCTATGAGACAATGACTAATAACACTCTTGAATTTAGATTTTCATTACAAGATTTGTAAATCCCTACTAAAGAGAGATCTTGTCAATCAAAGGTGTTGAGGGCTGGTAAGAAAACTGTTCCCACTGTCTTCAGTGCAGAACTTCACTACTTAAATTTAAATGCACGCTGGAGTCTGCATTCTTAGGAAACTGTGGGGAGTGAAGGGGCGAGAAAGGAACGGGTGAAGTTTGACTCTTTCCTTATGGGGCTTCAGAATCACTCAGGTCAACAAGGTGGGGAATCTCCCAGGAGGATATAGTGGGTGTGCAGTCTATCTTGAAGGATGATCAGTGTGTTTAAATGTACAATTGATATAAATACTAGTTGGTTTATCTTTTTTTTGCTTGAGTTAGCTTTAAGCCTGTCACCTCTTTTTTCTGATACCAGGAAGTGCTGATTTATTATCTTATGGGGTATGGCCACGAACTGTACTGGCTCTTGTGTCTTTGGAACTTACTTTGCCCTGAACTCTTCTACATTATCATACTACAGTTTCCTGTTTAGCATGTGATAGGTGCTGTCCCTCCTCACTGACAGGAGTTGCTGTTAAAGGCTGCTTTGCCTCTGGCTGTGACAGAAGACTTGAGCTGTCATGGTGACTTGGAGAGGGAAGGTGCCTTTGGCTTAGAAAATGAGCCTGGCATGTGACTTCAGAACAACACCCTCAGGATTTTTAGCTCTAGGTGATGGGTCAAGTGTGCCCATCAAAACTTGGAGCTGTTGACATTAAAACAAGTTGGGCAGGAAGAATGACCCATTTTCTCATGACTTGTGTTCCTGCCAAACAGATTATAATCCCCCTGGTAAAGGAAGCCTCTCACCTCTGTGAGCCTCCTGGACCTGGCAAATAAACTTTTGTATTTCCTTTCACATCATATTTTGCTGATGGATAATGATAAAGGCAGTGCTGAGCATGCATCTAGATTGAATACCGAGTGTCTTGTGTTATTAGAAAATACTGGAGGGTCTTTTAGCTACACTGTGGAATGTTGTAGCACAAAAGAGACCGTGAGAATCCAGCAGTCCATGGCTGAATACTCACCTGTAGAGGCATTTTGTGCTCTGCTTGTGCTTAAATGCTATTTATACTGGGGAGAGATGTGTTTCTTGTTGACTTGGGGTTTGATTTTAGAGAGCCATAGTTGACATTCAAAGCAATTAGAGATTTTGTTACAGGGCAGAGATTTGGTTGTCTTTTGTTCTCATGTTTGTGAAGGCAAATTTCAGAAAGAAGGAAAATTTCAAAAAAGAATCGGTTCATACCTCACTGAAACCAACTGTGGTGGTGTTATGCAAATCCACCTTTCCCTTCTGCGTTGCTCTCCACTCTTCATATACCAAGTAACTTATGCCCAAGAATAGGGGTGGGGGGATATTGCTGAGAAGTATCTAAAATAATCAAAAGTTTGGAACAGTTTCCATATCGAAAACAATCAAATACACTGAAACTTATATAAACTGAAATCAAATATACGGGGAAAAAAAATTGTTGGGTGATGAGTTCTATATATATGTATCAATGTAAGGTTATTTATCCTCTTGTGACTAAGGGCACAAAATAAAACTGTTTGTACGTTCCAACCAACCAAACAAGCCAAAAGAGATATCTCTTCACCTCACATGCAGTGGCACAATTCTGGCACAGGGTGTTCTGGATACCAGAGGTTTTGTAGGAGTTCAAAAAGCAAATTGGGCAAATTCATGGAAGAAAAACCCGCCAAGAGGTATTAGAGTGAGTGAAGGCATCCATCTGGAGAAACCCTTGAACTTGCGTGCTTCTGAGTCTGGGAGAGGGAACTACGTGTGTATCACTAGGTGTTTGCTCTGCTCTCACACTCTGCCCTGGACAGCTCATTTTTACTATTGCTGAGAAATGGTGCTGGCCTGAGACCCATCCCTAGCCTGTCATTGCCATTCTAAGAAGACTTTCATTAGCCCAATGCACACCTCTTCTTCTTCTAAGCAATGGCAGTTTTGAAATGACTTTAGGAGGGCTCTAGTCTTAATTGGAGCTTTTGAATTGTAGCATGACGTAAATAACTAAGTGTGCAGGTTCCTTTGCCTAGTAACTCTCTTACATCCTTGAAAAGATGTACCAAATTGTTCATATGCATATCTTCACTGAAAGCATTTATTTTCCAGAGCAGTGGCTAAGAATATAAAAATTTGAATGCATGTGTTCCCTATTAGAAATTGAGATTCTAACTGGGATAATTATATATCATTAAATTTTTACAGACAATAAATCTCTCAGGCTGTGCAATAAAATTGGTTGTCTTTTATTAAATAGCATATGTATTTAACAAATAAGTGTGTTAGACTTTTGTGTGCAAGACACTGTGGAGTTTACATGATTGGGTGAATGATCCTGGTGGTTCTTCCAGCTCCTTTAGCTGCTGATGTAAAAAGCACGTGCTGCAGTCACTGCTGTGCTGCTTCCCAGGCATCACCTCAGGGCTCTGCCTCTTTTTTGTACTTGGCAATGGAAAGATCGAGCCATCCTTACTTAAAAGTTTCCAATTTGTGTAAATGTTTTGTTGACCACCTTTGTCCAGGAGAGGGTGGCGGATAGCAAAGGAAGTGGGGTTTAACTATTTAATGACTGGATTGCTTCCTACCTTGGAAAGAACATACACATGGGTCTCCTGCCAATTTACATCATCATCTGTCTACAATCTTTTTATAAAAATGGGGTTTAAATTTTTTTCTCTGACTGACCATTGCCAGACATACCTGTCTTTTCCAGTCATACAGGGAGAATTTCCTTTCACAGGAAATGCTGGTTGGAGCTTTGCTGACTCAGGACAAGGACTGGTAGCCCAAGCATGTTAAACGATCTTTGTATTTGTTTAGTGATCTGGACTGTTTTGATGCTTCAGGAGTTGATAAACTGGCTTATTAAACTGACTGGTTGCTCTTGGCTCGTTTCATTGCCAGCTTTAAGAAGTGGATTTGCAAATCCCCTCAATGTCAAATAGTTTGTGATAACTTGTGGCAGATGTGACCAGCAGACTGTGAGGGCTGAGTGCAAGAACGTACAAGGCCACTGCAGTCAGAAGTTCATATTTAAAGGAAAATGTACATATTTTCTCACATGGCTTTGTTCATGTTGGCCTCATGTTGAATTAATTCAGTTAAGAGACTTCAGTCTATACAATTAACTCAGCCAGTGGTGTGCTTCATGCTCGTGTTCTTAAAATGATATGTGCTAGATCTGACTGTGCATATTGGTTTCCTGACATTATATAATTAACATGGCTTACACACACTTGAGATTTTTTAGATATCCCTTTAAAGCTTGGGGAACTGGAATGGAGAAACTGAGACAGCTTGAAAGATCACAGAGGGCTAAGTACTTTTTTTGTACTTGAAACACCCTCCATGAGCTCTACTCTGTGTTTCTCCTTGTTGCAGACACTTTAGTTAAATTCTGAGCAGCTTCTGGATTATTTCTGCCTGTGCTTTTGCTCCCTGTTGCTGCTATGACTTTTGTTCTTTCCTCATACCCAGGCGTTTAAATGTGGGTCTTCAGTCTGTGCAGCCTTCATGTGAGCCTGGTGTGGTGCTGGAGGAACACAAGGGTTGTGCCCCTCAGTCAGGGACAGGGAGCCAGTTCTATAGATATATTCCATAACTATTACATATGGTTAATGTATCACGGTGAGCAAAGTGGTGATGGACACTGGAATATGGGGATTAGTCCACAGAGCACTCAGCAAGGTAGTTAAAAGCAATGCATTTTTAATGGCTATTGCGAAAGGGTAACTGCAAAATAGTTGAAGTCTTGTAATGGTGATGATATCACGTGCCTCATGAGTCTGAACTCTGTAAAATCATAATTAACTCCGGAGGTATTCAGAGCAAAAACCTGGTAAAACCAAATACAAAACTTGGACCTTTCAAAATAAAATTATACTTACTTGACCAAAATTCTGTTCAGAAAAAGAATCAGGTGTGCAGTTCTCCTCTGCAGTTGATTGTATACAAATTTGTTGTAAACTCATGGAAGTTGTTACTGTTTTCTTGTTATATTGAGGAGTAGGAACATACAACAAATACATGATGAACTAAACATATAAAAACCTAGTTCCGTAAAGAAGGTAACATTTCAGAAGATTTATTTGTTTTGGTTATGTAGAACAGTTATCTTCACTGAACATAAAGCTCTTCCAAATGGTCACTTATTAGTGAGTGCACTGGAGAAGTCTTACAGCTCATCTGTCAACTTAATAAAGTACACCCCAGTATAAAATACAAACAAAAAGTTACCTAGACTTAATCTACATTTGCATACACTAGATCAGAGTTCATTAATTTTGATTGCTTTTAGGGTGAAGTGATCGTTTCTTATGTATGTGAGAGTCAATATAACTGAAACATTATTTGACCTAATTAAACTTAATTATAAACTCAATAATATTTGATTGCTAAGGTAGGGCGAGATAGCTTTATAAGCTTAGAGAGGATTACTTCTACATCAGCTTATCAGAGTTAATTAAAATATATATTGTATCTGGGTCCTTTTATTTCTATAAACTGTAGTCTGTTGTGTGTTCATAGTATAAAAGGCCTTCAGCTTGCCCAGTAAGATGTATACAATATATCTGAATTATTCATGACTTCTAAAATCACCCTAATATCATGGTTGGTCAGTGCTCCATCTGGACTCAGACTTCATTATGAAGTGACTGTTCTTAATCCATTATTAATCCATCATATGATTGTCATAGACTAGGCACTGTCTGCTGGTAGTATTATTTGGAGTAATGTCATGTATCTGTTTTGTTAGCATGCTCTGTTTTGTTATTCTCTTGCTATTTCTCATTAAACAAGGCCTACAAGTGCTCTATTGGAAAAAATGTATAAACTGCTGGTCATGCTGGATTGGTAAAACTAACTTTGTTTACAGTTTAGCTCAGACTATAACAATATCTTACTGTGACTCACCAGCATCTATTTGTCTGCTCCTTTTTAAACTCATGTCCAAGACATAATTTGATACAACATCCTTTCCTACAGTGCAGGGAATCCACTGACCTCAGGGAAATTGTTCCCTTTTATTACTTTCTTCTTTTCAGAAATTGGACATGGAAGAAAACATACTTTGACTAATCAACAACTATGGCAAGTTGAGTTCAACTCTGCCTGTTTGCAAGACTATTAAGTGATAGTGACTGTGTCAGGGTTCCAAAAGTTGTGGTTTTTTCCTTCCTGTACAGTGTTCAGATTGTCTTAGTAGTTCTAATGTGCTATGTACTTCATGTAAAACAAGGTCTGTTCACAAACAAACAAGAAAGAATATCTCAGAATACCTGTTATTTAAGTCAGATCTATAACTGAAAAAGGACTGAAAAATTGGAGTCAGAGAAGGATAATGCAGTTTAGGAAGACAGGCTACAGTCATCTTGTCTTTGGTAAACTAATAAGGCTTTAGGAAAACAAATATTGTTGCCAGCGAGTCTCTGAAGTTATGTTTTTTTGAAAAATAATAGTGTACATGAATAAGCAATGTTTATAATAATAACGTACATGTATATTTATAAACTTAATATTCATTTACGCCAGCATGTTAAAAAAATTATCAGCTAATTGAAAAAGAAAAATGCCAGTCCTTCTGAACACCATGTTAAAGAAATTATATATTCTTTGTAATGAAATAAAAGTGTGACCGGAATGAGCCCTGTGTTCTGGCAGAATTTCTGAAGCTGTTGCTGTCCCAGCAGCAGGTTTAACACAAGCAAAGTATCTTCAGACCAAATGAAGGGAGAAGGGAGAGAGGGGCAGAGAGACTTTCAGACATCATGTATATGGAGTTTGTATAGAAGGTATAAATCAAATCTGCAAATTGTATTTTTTCTTCAGGGCAACAGGATTTGCTTAGGTCTACACTAACACAGAGATTTATCAGTGTTTGTACTTGGTCTTGTACTAAGTTGGTGCTTTGGTGGCAGGATTCACAGCTCTGGGTTAGTTATCTGGATTTCTTGTATGCTTCTGAGATTTAGGTCTTGTTTTAACAGGAACATGTAGAAGACATCAGCTTGCCCTGTATCTTGCCTTGATACTCCTGTGAAATGTGTTTTGCAGCAAAGGGAAGATACTAAAGAAGAGACCAAAATCAAAATACAGGTGCAGGTTGTTGGAACACATGTGCCTTGAGCAAGAACACATGAACTGCTGTGCTTCTGAGCTCCTGGTGCAGCTGCAGGATGTTTTGAACCCTTTCTAGTATTCCCTTTCCTAGTATTCCCTTTTCTAATTCTTTTTCTCCTCCAGTTTCTTGGCATGGATGTCCTTTTGATTGGAGCAGAAGAGACTGTTTCAGTTGGAAGGGACTACAACAACCATCTTGTCCTGCTGCCTGACCACTGGAGGACTGACCAAAAGTTAGCACATCTTAAGGGCATTGTCCAAACACCTCTTGACAGGTTTGGGCATTGACCACCTCTCTAGGAAGGCTGTTCTAGGGTTTAACCACCCTCTCCATAAAGAAATGCTTCTTAATGTTTGGTCTAGATCACCCTGGCACAACTTGGAGCTATTCCCACACATCCTATCCCTGAAACTCAGAGAAAAGAGATCAGCACCTCCCTTCCTGCTTCCCCTCTTCAGGAAACTGTAGAGTGATGAGGTTGCCTCTAAGCCTCCTCTTCTCCAAACTAGATGAGCCCAAAGTCCTCAGCTGCTTCTCACAGGACATTCTTTCCACCCCTTTCATCAGCTTTTTGACATAGTCAAGCACCTGAACATCCTTCTTAAATTGTGGGGCCCAGAACTGCTCACAGTATCCAGGTGAGGCTGCACCAGCGCTGAATACAGCAGGATAATCACCTCTGTGGATAATAATCACCTCACACCTCTGTGTGGGGCTGTTTGATGCACCCCAGGATGGGGTTTGCCCTCCTCTACCGGCTCCTGCTGTGCTGCTGCTGCTTTGTGCACGGCTGCTCTCCAGCCACTCCTCTCCCCATCCTGCTGTGTCTCTGGTTCCAGTGCTGCTGGGCACAGCAGTAATGGCAGATTTGGTCTGGTGGAACCTTTGCCTGGTCCTGCTCCGCAGGAGGTCAGTGGACAATGGGGAGAGCAACTGCAACCACGTACAGTATGAGGGAAGACCTTAAGGGTCTTTTGCTTCACCAAATTACGTTAACCTACTGGTTTGGCTGACTTCGAAGTGGCTTAATAGTCTCATTGAAATAACTGCTGGAAGTCAGAGGAACTGTTTAAGTGCTTGACATTAGATAAGCCTGTTCAAGTGTGCTGCACTGCAGTAGGAGCTGTAGACTTTAAATTCCATGCATTTTGTAAAATCTTTAAAGATTAGAAGACACATTATTAAGGGGTCTATCTCTTCTTATCTGGAAAAGGAAGCACATCCACTTACTATTTATGATCCTGACTAAAAATGGCAGAGTTGGACTAAACTAGTTACTGTTCTGGTAAGACACATAACATGTCTTAAGACATGTAGAAGAAAAAGTGGTAGCACAAATTCCAGAGCTAAGGATGATTCATATGTGCATAAAGATACAACAAGCATTAAAAATGAGATGGAAATGCCTTAATTAAAAAAAAAAATAGATAAATTCAATTTATTGTAAAACCCCTTTCCTCTACTTTGAGATTCTTTATTTGTGCAATTCTTGCTGCCCTGCAGTCTCTGAGGGGGAAGTAAAGCATGATTTTATGGGGAACTTGTTGGTTCCTAAGAAGTGATTTGTCTTCTATTTTTTTTTTTTCTGATGAGGCATACTCAGTGTTACTGTTCCAAAACTGAAATGTGCATAGCTGTGGAGCAAGAAAGACTTGATAAAACCCCTTCCAGAAATCCAGAGAGGCTTTTCAGATACTGCAAAGCTGTCGCTTACACTTTTGCCTTTGGGTTTAGTTGTTGGTCAAATCTTAAATTGTGATAAATTCCTCGGAGCTGTGGGAGACTTGTGGTACAAATCTGGAAACAGATTATACCAATTCCTAGATCAGGTGGGGTTTGGTAAGATGCCAATTTTTTCTTCCCTTGACTGTGAAAAGAGAAGAAAATGAACTAAGTTTTTGCCTTCAAATCAGGAATGTTTCATTGGAAAGATCCACTCAGACTGTATGCTTTGCTCCAAACAGCAGCAAATTACCTGAGTGAAAAATATATGAGACAAAAGAGAACTCCAGGAAGTACGAAGGTGTTGTTATTTTTATGACATTTGCACATAACGCTGGTAATGTCTCTGCTTCAGTCAAAAGTAGACGTTAAGCCTGTGTTGGATTGCAGAGAATTGGTTTGGATGGTTGGCACTGTGTGCTGGGTTCAGCTCAGCCTGGCTGCTGGGTTAGTAACTGAGGGCCCTGGGAGGCCTTGCAGCTGCTACTGAGCTCTGAAGCAGGATATTGGACTGCTTGTGGCAGGTCCTTGTAAGCCCTCTTGGCCACCTCTGCACAAACTGCAGTCCAGCATGTCTTAAACTACAGTAGTTTTGTGCATGGTATATTGAAAATGATTTTTTGAAGTAATTTTCTTTAATGTGTTTTCAATCTTAGAACAATCTTTATAGCCAGATGGTGATTAGCAGGGCAGTATTGTCCATTTACTGTTCATATCTAATTGCTGCGTAGCCATTTGATGAATTGAATGTAATTTTCTTGGCTGATGCTCTTTTTCTTTACGAAATTCCACCATAACAGAAAATGGCAATTGAAGTTTGAATTCAGTTTTGGGTTACAGAAGCAGGCTTGGCGTTTGCTTATTTTCAACATGGCAAATTGGGAGCATTTGGGAACTGAAATGAGCCAGATGTTATTGACAGCTCTGAGGTTGGCTATCCATTAAGCATTGTGTGTGGTGATTGGTTGGATAAAGATTTCCAGAGGAGATTTTCATAATGAAATTGAATCAAGTAATGGGTTACTGTAATTTGGTTTATTTAGAGGTCAAAATAAAAACTGGTATTAGTTCTGTAGTGATGAATATTGTATAATCCAATACATTTTCTAAAATTAAGTTTTATACATCATTATTGGTAACTATATTTTATACTGAGCCTGTAATATGGACCGTGCAGACACAATTTGTAAGAAAAATGAAGGCTCCATGAAGCAGTGTGCTGTGTGTGGCCTTGACTTAGAGAGCTGAGTTTTTCCAAGTTATGTTAAACTTTTGGTTGAAACTGTCTACTTATATTTATTCCATTAAAAAGGGAAGGGATGGCCCATTCATCCTCAAATAATAACTGCTGGGAGCATTGGGCATAGTCCAGTGCTTACTGAACTCTCATGTGGAAGTCAAGTCAAGATTTCATTGAATTAGCATGGCTGTATATTTAAAGTCCATAAATTTCTGCAATTCCAGCTACATTTTGGCTATGCCTGTAGAAGTGACCAGCCACAACAGGAAATTAAGTTTGTATGTGAAAACACTGGGATGCCTCTGTACATCAGAGCATTAAGATAGGCCTTGTGAGGACATTGTCCCATCCATCTCTGTCGGTGTTTGAATTAAATGATGATGAAGTTATTCATTACAGATAGTTTTGCAAGGTTTTTTTAGAAGCCTCCGCTGTTTCTGCAGGCAATCCAGTCTAGAGCTTCTGTGTCTATTGTTAGCAAGGTTCTTCTAGTCACAAACCAGTTTAGGACATTATCTTAGTCCATACATGAGCACTCAGATCAGTGTAAGACCATAAAACCCACTGGGCAGGTATGAGAAGGGTATTCTATACTATACTTTTCACTGTAGCCAGAACTACTGATAACCAGTTATTTCAGGTGATGCCTTTTGCTTAGGTAGATCAGAGGAGCTACTATTTGTTTCAGCAGATGCAACGTTCAAGTAATTTTATCAGCACGTTGATCTGATTTTCATTAAATAATAGATAACATTCGCCTCTTATACCAGACTTTGTATTTTTTTTTGCACAATAATTATTATCAAGTAACTTCTTAAGCAAGAAATTAGGGACAAGAAAAACAAAGACAAGCTTGCTGTTAAAATTTTTCCAGTAGGTGCTTTCTAATTCTTGCCAGTGAAAAGTAGTTTAAAAAAAAAAAAGATAAGGAGTTTCACTCAGATATCTCTGGTGACATGGTCTACTTGGCTTGTATTTATTCCATCATGAGCCTTGAGTTTTCTGTGTAACCTCCAGTGAACCATCAGACTTCTGTCCTGATCAGATTCTTGTCTGAAAAATGCAAGTAATGATGCGTGTTTGTTTTCCTAAGCTGCTGTGTGACCAAAATGCAGAAATTCCCAGAGCAGTGTTCTGCTCTGCCATTGCCGATGGCTGCAGCTGGAAGGGGGGTGTAGCAAGGCCAGTCCATGCAGAGCAGTGCAGGAAGGCACACGCAGGTGAAGTGTTACACGGAGAAGTGTAACAGGATTTTACATGAAAGTTTCACTGGTTTTCTCTGGGCTAATCTTAGAATGCCATGGTAATCTTAGAAAATTATCTCTGCATAGCAGTGATTTCTCAATTGATTTGGTAGCTCTTAGGTCCTCTTATCTCTTAGGGAAGTGTTTTTATTATTATTTCTACCATTCTATTACCACTGTAGCTCTGTAATCGGGACATCTGAAGGGTATCTGCTAACAGCTCACTACCTTGTTCCCTATGCCATGGTGGGAAAAGCAGCAAGGAGGGGAAAGCAAATAGAAGCTCAGTGTGTGTTTGGAAATGCTCTAAGAGTGTTTTATGAAAGAAAAAAATTAATAGGGTTTTATTTCTTACAAGTGTGTGAATGTGTTTCTCAACAGGATATTAGTGTGTCAGCTCTAGTGATGAACAAAAATGCAGAAAAAAGAGAATTAAAACTTGCAGAGCCATAAGTTTGGTGGTTAAGCTATACCTTAGACCAAAAACAGCAAGGCTGTTTTGTCACTTTAGACCTACAGGCAATGGGCCTGAAATGCACCTGACATCACAGGACCCTACAGGTCTGCCTTACAAAAATTAGATTTTAAGGGTTAGACTGAGAATTTTCAAGTTTATTTTGGGCACTGGACTGTTGTAAAGTCTTCCCTCCTGGATGAGGACTGAACCTCTCCAGTGGTAACTTCGGATATATTTACGGTTATTTGAACTTGTTCATTTAGATGGCTACAAAAATTAGTCAGCAGAAAATACAATAATTTTGTTTTGAACCTGTAAGGTTCATTGACTCAATTCTACATGTGCAGGATAAAATGCAAATCTGCTACTATGTTGGAGGATTGTTTAATTTATGTTCTCCGTACTCTCTTCTGTCTTACCTGCTAAATCAGCCATTAGTTGGATTAAAAGGTCTATTATTTTTAATTGATCTGGTAATTCTTAAGGCAGTGGTTTATAACAGTCTAGCTGATATTTTTTACCACTGCTCTTAAGGAAACCACTACTGAAAGTATTTGACTTTCTCTTAAGAAATGTTCAGACTTTCATCTGCTATTTCTGTACACAGAATATATTATTTAAGCTGTATATATATTTGCTTTGTACCAGTGCTAGAGGTTGCCCTTTGAGTTTTGTTTGCCCCTAAGAGCTTAATCCCTTCATGGAGGAGGGATTCTCTTGATTTATCTCAGTAATCTGGCTTCTTTAGTGAACTATTTGATAGAATTGGAAACTGCACTGCAACCTGTTTAAAGCTCCCCTTCCTGGAATGCCAGCACTTCAGCTGCACTACTTAGAATTGTATGCCTGGTTCTTCTAAAGGTGCTTAGGCAGTGATGGATGCATAAATCCCCGTAGAACTGTCAAAGCTGCTGAAACATTTAATTTCCAAACAACTGTAGGTAACTTAATGCATTTAAATATCTGTTGCTGTGTGCTGAATGGTTCTGCTCAATTTTAACTCTCTGTGAGAATGTAATTGACTTTGGATTTGATTTTCTAAAAACGTAATTCAGAAGATGGCAATAGGCCACTAGTCTGGTTCTTCTTTAGCATATTGATTAAAAACACTTGATGAATTTTTGTGTATTTCCTCTGAAAACTGTTATAATCTGAGATTTGCCCCTTCCAAATTACCTTACTGTACTGAATTATGTCTGTAAAGAAATGTAAATTGGTCATCCTTAAGTTTAGAACAAACTTGCTTTTAATATGAACCTGATGTGACACCGTACAGTGTAAGTGACTTATCTACTTGATAAGGTAGAATAAGGCATTATGGTGGTGTTGTGAAGGTTAAGTTTATTCTATACCAGCTGCATATTACTGACATAAATTTCCAATTTATAATGGTTTAGTTTTACAATTACATGGATAACTGAGTACTAAAGCTTTTAAGAATTCATATTACATAAAACAAGAATGTGTTCCTGCTGGTGTAGCTGTAGGCTAAGTAGGTACTCTGGTAATTACAGAGTATCCAGAGCACTTCTGGAGTTATAATTTAACTGTTTAAGCCCAAAGTTCTATTTCTGTGATTTTACTTTTCTGTGTTATTAGTTCTTCAATGAAATGTAAAAACTGGCTGTGTGTTATTTGGCGTTTTTTGAATACTCCATATTTCAAGAGATCTCATTGACCTTATTGTAGTTTTGAATTACGTGCAGGATAGTTGAGGCTTAAATATGCAACCTTGGTAAAGAAGTTTGCTGTTCTTTTCGTAGCTGTTACTCTTCCTTGAACATTTGTGAGGAGCTTTGAAGGCAACTGAAACTAATTGCACACTTCCAGAAGTCCAACAATGAACAAAACAAATACAAACCCTTAGCTGGAGGGGGATAAGCTGGCAGTAAATTTCTACTTCCTGTGAAGTTAATGGAATTTCTTCCAGAAACTGCTGATTTCAGGAATGGTTATGAACCCCCTAACCCTTCCTATTAATAATAATAGGAACCCTGATTGTGTGAAAATATTAACAAAGACAAGTTGCAAGTTTTAATAGGCATGTGTTCTTATTTATTACCTGTAGATGTCTTTGTATCAGATTTGTCAGCATCTAAATCAGGTATTTTTCTCTAATGTGTATCTATTGTTGGGTCTAAAGGTGGTCAGTGATGTGCACGTGATGGGTTGTAAACAGAATGAGACTTCACAAGGGACAAACTGTCTGACTGGATTTATCATGAGAGCAGAAGCTTCTTTAAAAGTCTTCATTAGTGTTTGTTGTACTGTTTACTAGTTAATAATTAATTAAAGTTCTGGAAGTACTTACAGGTAGCACAGAGTAGTTGGTTGAAGGTTTTGTTACCTCTTTTATAAAAGCTCCATAGTTGCTTCCTAATTAAGCCAAATGAGTCAACTTTGAGGCATAAAGAGGAGAGTTGTCAGAGCATTGTTGTATTAGAATAAGTTGTTTATGTCATTTATTGCATGCATTGTATTATTTCTGGGAGGTCTGTTGTTTCATATTCTGGTGTTTCTTGCTTACAGCTGAAGCATTTTAGTTGTGCTTCTTTTGTGACATTTTTCTTTTGTACCATCACCTCTTAGAATAGCACAGTGACTTCCTGTGCACGGTGTGAAATCTACTCTGAGTTCAAGGAGCTTGTGTATTTCCATGTTTGAAGACATTTATGTTTTTAAACTAGAACCTTTTGCCAGATTAAGCAGCTTTTTATGCCCTTTTCTGCTCACATGGAATTTTTAACCGTTTATAGATAATGCATTTGCTGCCCATGTCTGTGTGGAACTGGCCAAAGGAGTGATGTGGAGGCTGAGTTTGGGGCTGCCTGAAGTTAAAAGTCTATTTGTGGTTATGGCATGTATTTCTCACAAACTTCACGTATCACCCATTCTGTGGCTTGTTTTCACTAAAATGGTGATGAGCTTATTTTTCCTTAGTGATACTAAGAAAATTTATTCATCAAATGTAAAGGAAGAGCGGAAACGTTATTGAAATGGAAACTACTGTTCTGGTATTTATTAAGTAATGGGCATTGAGCTTGCTCTCGTTGCAGAATCTCAGGACCTGCTGTGGTTGAGACAGTTTTTGATGTAGGATGTGTAGCTGTGAAAGAAGTTCCAAATACACTAATTGGTCCAAGAGACCTTTGTTCCCCATTTGCTGCCATTGCCACTCATCATTCCTCTACCTTGGTTTTTTAATTCAGTGATTTTTTTTTTTTTAAACTGTATCTTGGGTCATGGATTAGATGCATAACTGGCAACTTTTACTTAACTCCTCAGGAAGTTAAGGTGGTTTGCCTCAGGAAAAATAATTTTCCCTCTGGCATCCTGGCTGGGAGACTTTTTTTTCCTGTGTCTGGAGATAGGAAGAATGAACATTCCCTTCCATTAAATGTTGTTTCCAAAAGAATTTCTTTAGTAGCAATAATGTAGTTATACTGTGATTTTTTTTATTGTTGTCATCATTTAGTCATCTTTATTTACATTAAGAAAAAACATAAATAATATCAACATATTAACAATTTTTTGCCCATTAGTTAAGCAATGATCTATCTCTTGCTGGATATATTTTCTCACATTTCTCACTTCTTCGTGCTCTTTAAAAATAACTTCCTCTTTGTGGTGTTCACTGTTTTAACTATGCTAAAAAACCCTCTACAGATGAGAGATACTGAGTAGGACATCTCAAAACCAGTTCTTAACATTAAACAGATCACAAATTTTTAAATATACAAGTCCTGGCTGGATTTACTGGTAAAGCTTTCATCTTCTAGTTTCCTCTGAGTGACCTTAGTTTAAGAAGCAAAGAATTGGTGCATTCAGCAGAATTTAGGGTTTGTTTTTTTTTTTTTTAACCTGATGTGTGAGGTCATTCCAAAATGCAAACCTCTATGCAAGTGAGAAAGGAAGGATTGATAAAATCTGTATGAAACAGTCGCTGTGGTGTATATGTAGGTACAGCTACACTGGTAACGAAGCTTGAAGCTGTGATAAATTTTATTATGCCTTGCATCAGTTCACACTCCTTAAAAGTAACTCCAAAAAAGTGAGTTTAAATTTCCCATTGGGTAAAGAAATAGGAAATGGAAGTAGGAACAAGTCATTAATGGCAACATTAACATCTTTTGTCTGTTAAAGGATTGGCAGAAAAGCTGAAGTGTAAATAGCTCTTCCATGTGGAAGCTGCTGTATGGAAAAAGTAGGTCTTATCCTTGGGGATTAGAACAGCTAATGAAGGAACCCTTCATTGTTCTCAGGTTACTGTCATTTCCTGATGTGGAAACGGTTTTAGCCAGCCAAGTTTGCCCTTGTGATTTTGGAGTGGTATCACCTGAAAACTATTTCAATGGTTTCTTTCTCCTTAATAGAATTATTATTGATAATTATTTGAATTGACACTTACATACAGCAGAACTGAATCTGCATCTGTAGCAAAACTGATCAACAGCAGCTCTGTGAAGCTGCAAAGAGGTGCAAGTTCCACTGTGAGCAGCAGTCACTGGCACTCTTTGGTTTCTGGGAGCTATTTATGTGATATAGCTGTAAATCTACCAAAGTAATTTGTGCTGATTTGTTAATATACATCATGTGTGCAGGAATCAGTTGCTGCTTTGCAAATACTCTGTCAGGGCAGTTCGAGCAGAACCCAATGCTAGAAATATTCTTGTAAGATGTGCTGTTACCGAACAATAAAAATAAGTGGAAGGAAATGCTCCAAAAATAGCTGGGTATTTTTTTAGTCTATACTCCTCCAAAGATTGCTCTTTAAAATACGGAAGTTAAATATCTGGCCTCATCTATGGGAAGGTGGCTTGTGCTAAGCCCTAAGAGCTGATCCAGAAGAAAGGTTACAGAAATGACATTCCTGTCATGAGTCGATGAATCCAGAGAGTTGACACATTCCTCACCCTGGCTTTCCAGCTGAATTAGTGGTTGAAATGCTGATTCAGTGTACTGAGAGGTTCCAGCTGAGACTGCTTGTAACAGCCACAGGAATCATATGGCTTTGGACAAAATATTTAAAATAATTCTAAGACCGAAAAGGCTAAAAATTACAAAGGTTGGTGTTTATTAGGTAGGTAACTGCTCTTACTATACCTATTTGTTCAGGTAATGGCTTGGCATCAGACCGAGGGACCAGATGGCAACAGTGACTGCTGGAGGCACCCTCGTGTCTTTGCTAATTGGCAAATTCGGTGTTACTGTTTTACCTCTCCACGTTTTGTTCCAGTAAAATGGTGTTAAAGAAAGCAGCAGTGTTTTCGGATACCGCTTGCCACGCTTAATTGTATGCTGCATTCAAGTGTGTGCTGGTCCCACTTCATTAATTAATTCCAGGCTGCCAATTACTGGAGGCAGCTGAAATATGAACCTTTTCTCCGTGTTGACACCTCCCCTCCCCCTGTCAGGTGTGACAACTAAAGCCATTTGTGACTCAGTCGAACAGGAAGAAGTAACACTTTGAGATTTAATTAAGACAAGGTGTCTTTAAAGTTTTTTTTTCCCCCACCCCCCTCATCCTCCAGTTATTTCCTGATACATTTTTGGGGCCAACTTTAGCAAGTTTAGGAAGGAACAGGTTTGAAAAACAGATGCATGCTTCCTGAAAAGGGCCATTAAAAACTTCCACCCCGTTTCACAAACAAGACATAATCCTCACCCTATAAGAACTGAATACAGTAGAAAAGAAACTGTGGTCTTAGCTATTCTACTGGAATTTATTCACGTATGGAAAAATATTTAACAAAATGATCATATAAGAATCTTAAAAAGTGTAAGCAAATTGCTATCTCTTTGCAGTGTTTCTTTACTATTCTTGTCATTTTTTTCTGCTGGTGAATTCTACAGGGGATATTGAATGTCATTTTATTTTGTTATTTTATTCTTATTTTCTTTACTGTTATGTGAACTGTTCAGTTACTTTGCAAGTGTTGGTCTCCTCACAAACACAGCTGTTATAAGGTACTAAAAAGGTCTAAAACAGTAGTCCCGAGACTATGGATGGCAAACAGCACTGTCCCTGAGATCACCTTAATGCTTCTTGTGGCCACATGAAATTTAGAAAACATTCTTAATTACAAGCCTGAAGTTGTTGGTAAGCACAGCATTTGTCCAGTATTGTTGTCCATAATCCCTGAATTTGGGGCATTAGCAATGTAAATCTGTGTCATTTTTCTTTGCAGGGAGTATCCAACTCCTGAGCCCTCTTACCAGTAAAATGTGCTTACAGAGATAACTGTTCGTGGGTATGTTGTTGTCAGAAGGCAAAACTGGATTTGTGCTGTATGCTTCCCTAAGATTAGAGAGAGGATGAGAAACACTGGGCAGCATTTCTGAGGTCATTTTTCAGCATAATGTTTGGTGACATTTTCCTGCTGAGTTGGGTGAGAAGTCCTAATGAAAGCTGCTCATCTCTAAACACCAGAAATGGAATCAGGACAGATTCATCAGGGTTAAAGATTTCCCTCTTTCTGTTTTCTCTTTTTGCAAGGAGTAGGTCCCTTTGTAGTAATTTGTCAGTTGGATTTATTTCTGGTAACGTTATTTTGGAAAATTGGCAAAATTCCACTCAAAACTGCTTTTTCATAGTCTGGATACAAAAGTAAAAATGGGCTGATGGGATTTTTTGTTTTCATTACACCTTACAAAGGGTGAGGGGATATTGCAGTTCTGACAGAAATACTGGGTCAGAAGCTGATTAATTTAGAGATTTTTTTGAAGCTCAGATGTGGCAGATATTGAGATGTCAGGGCAGGCAATGATTAAAAAACCCCAAACCTGAACACCGCAACCTTCCCTCCCTGAGCTGTTGTATCTCGGGGAAATAATATCTCAATCATAATTCCATTGTAGATACACTGTGGGTATCTAAACTTAGAATGCATGAAAGTGCTAGTAGGGCAGGAGCAATTGTAGAACAAGTGTAAAACAAGTGTAGTGCAAGGCATAAAACTCTGCCTTACATAGGATCTATTGCCTGGGTATCGTATCCTTCCCATATGTGCAAGTAATATCAGACTGGTGATTGAGTTTCATAGAGATCAGGGAGGCTGCTCATGTTCAAAAAGGTCTTTGTAGCTTCTTATTTCAGCTGTTTGGCTTATTCATGTGCTGTGGTTAATATATCCTGCACCACCACGTTTTAATGCACATCTGCTGTCAGATAGCACGTACTAAAACAAATGGCACTTCCTGAGCTAACAAATAGATGGATTCTTGTTGTGGTAAAACTGCAATCATTTGGGCAGGATAGATAGCCTTTTATTTAATAAAAATACCAGATCTAGAGGAAGCAATTACGAGCAGAAGCAGGTAGTCTCTAAATGTTTGTGCAAAAACAAACCCACCAGATTCCAGAGGACAGTATGTAATAACATACCTGAGTTTCTGTTGCAGATATGAGGTACATTCCAAACTTTATTGTACAGCTATGCTTTTATGAAGCTGTCCTTTCAGCCTTCCAATTTTGATTCATCAGTGCAATGGCTGGACATTTCATAGGACTTATCATTTTTCTTTGGGGATTATCATTGCAACTCCCTTAGGTCGTCTTGAATATCCAGTCTGTGCTCTCTTCCCATGTCCTGTTTTGTTTTAGGGAGGAATGGAGTAGTGAATTCAAGGAGAGCTGACAGAGCACACTGAGAACACCTGTACCAGACAATGTGCTTCAAGTGCAACATAAGGATTAACATTTTTCCTTCTGCTTTATTGCAACATATTCACATGTTTGCTTTTTCTCCCACTTATTTGATACTTGGCTTATACTTCTCATTATTTTATTATCAGATCCAGAATAAGATAAATATACAGGCACTGAAATGTTTCTAATTGATAATTATTACTGGAAATCAGAATGAAGGCCCTGTGTCCTGCAGCCTGGAAAACATGTTTTTTACTCCTGTTGCACCTTTTACTTCCCTTCTCCTCTTCCAGCTTTTATAGGTGACAGAATATTTTTGCTTCCAAAACCAAAGTTAGCAATTCTGGATAGTTGCAAGTTTGTTTTCTGTTTCTTTGCTTTTTCTTTCAGAAAATGGTTCTTTGTTAAAGTGCTTGAAAGCCCATTAGCTATAGCTAATTTAGACAGAAGAAGTGTTAATGTGATCTTGTTCTCTTCTATTCTGTAGTTGCCTTGAACTCATACACACACTCATGGTTTGAGAGCTGAAAAGTGAAATAAGATTCCTTGGGAGGAAATTTTTTTAAATTCAGGATCATTTGCATCTCTGCTTAAACTGCTGCTTGTGACGTATTGCCACACATAAAATTCAGATACAAGAATTCATTTAATCTGGCAATGCCACCTCTTCTAAAATTTTTTTGCTATGTTCTTGAATGGCATCAGAATCACTTGAGAAGTAAGGACTTCTGTATACCCTGTGTCTAATTTTGTATATTATATGCATGCCATCATGAGTTTATGTTTTTTTTTTTTTCTATTTACAAAACTAAAACTCTCCTTCAGGATCTTACTACTGTTACATTTTGATTATTGCAATGTATACAGCCAAACGTTGCTGCAAAAGCCATTTTCCTGGGTGATCACTTTGCTTGTTCTATGCTGCTCTTTGCATTGCTCTAATGGCTTCTATTTTACATCAAACAGAAGCTACAAAGGCTTTTAAAAGGATAGATAAAATATTTATCTCAATCCCTTGAATCATTCTGCCATTCAAGCTGTTCACTCCTGTTCCTGACTGGTCCAGAACAGCCTTCATTCTTAACTTGAATTTTTTTTTTTTTTTTTCATCTGTGTGCTTTTCTCCCCTTATACAGCCCCATTTTTTCAGAGGAATCCTTCCTGAAAGTTACCTGTTGGTCACAACAAACTTGACAGCTGTTAATCATCTTGGGCTCTGAAAGCAATGCTTGCTATTAAAAGGATATGGCTTTTCTATCCCACCCTGCTCCAGCTATACGTTGTTTAACATACATCCTGAGAACAAAATCGTTTTATGACTAGGGGTTGATATCTAAGTCTCCTCACACTGTTCTATAGTCTCTTGTGTTAACACTTCACTATTTACTAGGGTTTTAAGAGTTCATGTTTTTGCAGGGATTTGAAGATATAATGTTTGATATCCATGCAATTTAAGACCAATCCCAATTATATAATAAAATCAGAATGCTTGCTAAAACATCTTGGGTTTGTGTTCAGACAATTGCTATGTTTTCAAGAACTAACAGACACAAAAAGTTTGTTCTGATGCAATTTTCGGTTGTTTCTTAGCTTTTAAGGTAATAACCAATATTTTCTCTGTGATGGTTGGAATTACTTTCTGAACTATTGACTCTCCCTTCTATTTTGGGAACTAAGTTAACTGTGATCATTAGGGACTTGTCCAAAATTCATAGTTCTTGGGAAATGGAACAGTTTTGGTAGGCTGTGATTGCAGATTTGATGATGGAGATCACACAAAAGCAGGATGAACTCCATCAGTGCCAGATAGCAGTTTGTGGGTAACAACTTGACCAGGAGACAGCCTTCAGAAATTATAGCTGGCTTTCTTAAATCAGGAAAGTATTCAAGAAAACAGTTTCTTATTGATTTTTTTGTGTCAATTGAAACTTATTATAGTAACTTTTGTACCATATGGGCTTACATCATTAAATTTACACTTGGGAAGACAGTTATTTTGTAACTTTAAATAAAACCTGTTTGTAACCCTAAGCAAAATATTCCTGGCAATGGCTTTCTTTTTCCCTTGATAAAGGGATAGGAACAAAGCAGTTCTGTCCAATTGTAAGTTGTTGCTGTCTGTTTGAAGATGTTACATCCCACTTCAGCTGTCTTTTAAAGATTAGTCACATTGTTGCTTAATGCCACATCATCTTTAAGGTCATACATCTGCAATACAGTTGTAATGGGAGTAGGTCAGTTCTATCATTTGTTGCTGCATTACCAATTTTTGCAAGGACACTTCTTTTTGAAGTTATACCATGGTTTTCCTCCCCCCTCTTAGTGGGAGGATGTGGGTGACAGAAAGATGATTCAGTTTTTTGTGTTCATTTTTGTCTGATGTTTTTGTACAGTGGGTCACAGAATATAGGAATTGAACATAATTTCTAAGGATATTGATGGTCCATGACAGTGGAATATTGTAGTTTGGATAATCACTGTGAATATTTGGATTGTAAGGCATTGTGTGACCCCGAAAACTCTATTCAGGACCAAATGTGGAGGTTTTCTGTGCTGGGTTCTCAGTCAGTATTGCAGTGTGAAAAAAGGCATCTCAGGTTGCTTTACTGTAGTTGAGATATTAGACTCCTGTTTTTGTTTATAAAGCACTTAATAGTCTTACTATTTTGCTTGACTTTCATCAGTCTTTCCCATGGATGTCTTGTAACCTGTGTCAAACAGTTTTTAGTTGCTTAACTTGGAGTCTAGAAACACTGCTGGCATCTCCTTGGCTGTGGTCTAGAAAAGAATACATCCGTGGCAATTTTCCTGCTTCTTATTTCATTTTCCATGATTAAGTCTTAGACTTTCATAAGATACAATATCTCTAAACTACTAGTGTTGCACAGCAGTTACATTTTATGTGATCTTAATTTGCAGATTTTTTATTTTAATATCTTTTGCAGTTAATGTATTGACTTATGTTGTGGTGGGCAGCGCTGAGATAACGGTTGGATGTGATGATCTTGAAGGTCTTTTCCAAACTAAACAATTCTATGATTCTATGCTCAGGAGAACATGAAATCAGTCTCAAGGTTTGTGTTCTAAATATTTATTCAAGAAGCCCAGATGTTCTCTTAATTGCAAAAGATATTCAGATTGGCAACAATAACTGACTAGACAATGAGTTACAGCGCACAGTTGTTATGGAAATTAAGAGGTGGGTTTGTTTTTAAAAATAAATAAATAAAGCTTCTGATCCAGAACGTTCATCCAAAAAAATGAAATGACAGTATTCTTTGGGTATGACTTCATAAAATTAGCTAACAGTTTAGAGCTACTAGGAGGAGAAAACTTAGCCTTTTCCCTGTCCTGTCCTTATTTGTACCCCTGCACTTTTCCACCATTTCTTTTTAGTGACTTCTGGTGCTTTTCTCATGGCACAGTAACTTGTTCAGTTCACAAAAACAGCAGACAAGAAACCTGGCAAAAGAAAGTATTTTTGTGTTTTTGGGCTGCTGTGTGATGAGTGCTTGAGTTGGCATAAGGTGGAAGGGAAGGACTACACGGAGAGAGGGCACAGTGCCAGTGAAAGGGCATGAAAAGAGGGAAGAGGAGGAATTTGTGCAGAGAGGGCAATGAGGTTCATGCTTTTACAAGTGGCAAACTGTCAATTCACCTCAGCCATACTGTAAATTCCTATTCTTTAGCATTTGGAGACATTATTTGCATCTCGGGTACAGCACTTCCCAAAGTAGAATATTAATGAGGGGCAGAATGTGATTAACTTGGATAATTTCTCAGGGCTGGGGAGAATCATACAAACAGATAAATGTAGTAAACTGTGTCAAACTGAACACAAAGAAATGTATAACAAGGGTTGAAGTTTGAACAACTGGGTAGAGAGATGGTTAGGAAAAGAAAACTCAAAAGGCCCAAGTCTTATTTTTTTTTGCTGGTTTTATTTCTTACCTGAAGAAGGACCTGTGTACCTGAAAGCTCTTCTTTTGTTGTTTGTTTGGTTTTTTTCTGGTTGTTTTAAGGGTTTTGTTTGCTTAGTTGTGTTTATTGGGTTTGGTTTGATTTTTTGATTTCTTTTTTTTCTTCCCCAGATATATAATTTGGTCTAATAAACCATATTAACCCCAAACTTTGCTTTACATATTGCAGTTGGAAGGCATGGTTGAAAGAGCAAAATAAGCGGCATTTGGCCTGTATTATGTGTGAGAGAGATCAGTTACAGAGCCAGCAGAAATTCCTTTTACTTCTGAATATAACAAAATTTTCTTCTTGCTCATATCTAAACATACAGGAAAAAAATTACAAAATACTATCCACTCTGAGGATAAATATTATGGAGTTGCTCATGTAATATAATTTTTATTATAATAAGATTTAATAAAAAACCCCCTAGGCCACTACCGTGATGTCTTGGTAAACATTTTGCATTAGGGACAATGATTTCTCATAAAGAAATTTGTTACTTAATTTTCCAGTCAGCAGGAGTGCTCTGGAGAGAAATTCCTGCTCCCACACTGCCTGTTACTTAAACAAAATTATTTTAATTACATTTAATCTGATTTAAACATCATACAGGTGGTTCCAGTAATTTCCTCTCCCTAGAACAGCTTTCAATGGAAAGTTAAGGAAAGATCACTTCGGGTGATGGTTTCACCCTCTACAGAATTTGGGCAGCTGTTTAAAATCCATATTGATACATCAGTACAATCCTTCCCACCCCCTCTTTTCTGCTCTCCCCAGGGCTGTGGACTCAGAAAAGCTCAACCAACTTCTTCTAAGTGTGACTCCCGGAGGGTCATTTTAGCCAACCTCACCCCACCCTGTGCATTCCCTCAGCAGGGACCACCCTGTTGATAATTGGTGAGCACTGCTGGGTGTGGGAGAGAGGTGGAGAAGTGGGAACCCTTCCCAATTTCTCCAGGCCAGCCAGCAAACCAGCCACCACAACAGTTTTTATGTAGGAATCTGAGGCAGCTTTAAATGGCAGCTCTGCCACAGGCAGGGACACCTTCCACTATCCCAGGTTGCTCCAAGCCCCCTCCAGCCTGGCACTGAACACTTCCAGGGATGATGCAGACACAGCTTCTCTGGACAACCTGTGCCAGGGCCTCACCATCCTCACAGTAAAGAATTTCTGCCCAGTTCTAATTTAAATCTACCTTCTTTCAATTTAAATGAGAGGATGGGTGCATATATATGAAAAATGCTCCGTAAAGTGCAAACTACTGAGGGTTTTTTTTTTCCCCCTTGAAATGTGTATGCAGTATTTCTACTTAAGGATTTTATTGTGCATAAAATTTTCAGCAACTTCATGTGCCGAGTACTCTTTGCACACTTTGGCGGAATTGCACAGGAGATTCTGGTCCTCTGCAGCACACTTTGCATTCAGTCTTTTACTCCCTCCACAAACCTGGAGTAACTTAGCTGGACAGCAGAGCTACTCCACTTAGGATGGCTCACAGTCTACTGGATAACTTGATATCCTTACAGCAATTCATCCGATCTGAAAACAGAGCAATGGCCTCTCTTGTTTTTAATGTAATTTTCTTAAAATCAGCTGGGATTATAACACTATATCTGAAGACCATAGTGATAGCGCAGTTGGTTTGGCACGTTGGTTTGGGGTTTTTGAAGCACTACACCTTTCCTTAAATTCTTGTCTTGTTGCTGGACACTTGTCACATAGGCATATATTTCACCAAGGAAGTATCTATATGCAGAAGTGTCTCTTTCTAAATCGTCAGAATGGACAGATCAAAAGGAAAAGCTCCCATAAATATAAATCATGGGGGAAATGTGGTTAGTGCTTTTCTTTTGGCTTTGCTAATTGTAATTAAGAAAATAAATGATTAGACTGAATTGTTCCAACTAAGGCTTGGCTGCTTCTTAGGCATCAGTGTCAAACACAGACCACAAGAAGCCAAGGCCTGTTTTATATTGGGTGAGGGAGAAAAAGCAAAGGCAAGTAAACAAACATCTGGAGTCTCTTACATCTTGGGGTACCAATATTTTACAAAAATATTTATTGTATTTATCAGATTTTATTCTTTTAACAGCTTGGCAAAACAGATTTTGACTTTTAAAAGGGAAAGCAGTCACAGTAGCATATCAGGAACAAGAAGGTAGTCAAGATCCGGGTGTAGACATCTCAAAATATTTCTGTTCTGTTCCATCACGGATTCTGCGTTTCTGCCCAAGGCAGTTCAAAACTGTTGGCAAAGATCATGTTAAACCAAAAGTATAAAAACACCAACTCAAACCTTGAAAGCATCTATTTGTGAGTTTTCTTCTTTAGGCAGAGGTCATCTCTAATTGATAATTTTCTGTTCCACTGAACTCCTTAAAGCCCTTGACTTTGATCGCTGAAGATTCTTCACTTCATTGGGCTTTTCCTAATTTAAATGTTTAGATTAAATATTTCAGTTCCTTTTACTCTTGCTTAATGTAATGGTTTCTTAACTATTCTTTAAAAGGAAACAGGTGTTTTTTGGTTGTTTTTTATTCCTTTGCCATTGTATGTTGCATTTTAATTTTAAATTTACTCTGATCAAAGCTATATGACTCTCAAAGATTAGCATAAGATGAAGAAGAATTCTAAGGCACATATGAAGATGTTTTAAAGGTTCAAACCTGAGTATCTCAAAGGGCTTTGCTGTGCAGGCAGATGCTTTTGCAAGAGTTCCTTCCGTGTTAGGTTTTGAGCCTGGGAGGAAATGATCTCAAGGCACTGGTGTGAACACCATGACCACAGACCGGCTCTGTCAGGGAACTTCAGTGCTGAACCAGGGCAGTGGTGGTACCTTTGATGAGCAAGGCTTTCCAGAGTTACCAAATAGTTACTTCTCCCTGACAGATAAGGAAATGTCTGACTAAATGCTGCTGTTGGCCTGTGTAAATGAACACCTCCCCCACGCCCCCAAACTAAACCCACAAAAAACCTGTTCCAGAAATGGCAAAACTGATGCACTGGCCTGCTCTGCAATCCAGTCACTGTCATTGTTTTATCTTAAATACTAGTTTATTTCTTGAAAGTAGCTTACAATTCAGATCTAATCTTTATAGTGTTAGTGTAGACTTGTAGTCTAAGTACAATTTTTGGCAAGAGTGGACTCGCTGGCTCCACACTTACAAGATTCTTTAGCGGAATCACTGAAACCTTTGTTCCTCCAACTCTATAACTGGAGTTCTCTAGGGAGTCTTTCAGGCACAAGTTTATGAAGTGCCATTTGGCTCTGCTGGGTGTATGTGCACATGCACAATGCAGGGACTATTGACTATACTAAATTAATGTAGCAATGAAATGTAAATGTAAATCAGTACTGAGCCTAAATCAGTAAGATCTTTCAGAATGGACTCCAAGTGTTGTGTTTGATATGCAGTACAGAAGGGACTCAATACCATGGCTAAACTATAATCATAATTTGTTGTTTGTAAGTGTACATAGCATTTTACAGACAAATTCAGATCTCTGAAAGGGAGAATTGTTTGAAATTGTACCATTTGTTATTCCATCAGATAATTTGGACTATGGGTCCAAATTTCAGTTCTAAAATTGTATTTGTACTCTGTGATGAAATGAACAAACACCCACAGAGCCTAATGAATCCTGGTTTAGATGTCATTGAAGTCTATCTTAGAGGGGCAAGATGCTCTGAAACTTACTGACATGGAAGTCCTGCCTGTTAAGAATCATATTCCTTTTAAGACTAATTTTTCTCCTGTTTCTCGAGAATGCTTAGTCAAGCTGAAGTGCACTGGCCTGATTAATGGAGAAATGACAGAATTCCTCTCTTGGCATGTTTTTTTGGTGTGTGTGGGGGTGTTTTTTGTGGTTTTTTTTTGTGTGGGGTTTTTTTTTTTTTTTTTTTGTTGTTCATTTGTTTGTTGTTGTTTTTTTTTTTTTTTAATGTGTATAAACCAAAGTTCATTATTTCAATGTCCAAACCAGTACACCCTTGTCCTGAGTGAAGTGTTGTTTATGCCATGAAGCATGTTACAGGATTAGATTGCTTTGAGGACAAGCCCTGAAGACATTTTGTCTAAACGATTTAAGTGAGGCTGATTTTTGAAATGGTGTTAGCGTACACCTTCATAAACAAACATTAACAGATGGTCTTTGAAATCAAGGCTTCTTGGTCTTAAATGGTTATACAGCAGCTGCAGTGTTCTCAGGGAGGTTCTTGACCATTTTATCCAACCTGTGTGTGGTGGTGTTTTCATGTGCTTGAAATGGGAGGAGAAACATGACCAGGTTGTACTCAGATGTATGTCATCTGAAAAGAACACTGAAGAAGGCTTGCAGAAATGGATGTATGTTCATGTGACTGAAGTAACTCTTCATAGCTTCAGAAATCCTCAGGTAAGACAAGTAGTCTCCAAATAAAATGCTACATTCTTTTTTTTGAAATTTTTTGAAATACGGAAAGGAAGGGGCTGCTGCAAGAATTGATCTAACCTAACACCAGATCTCAGTGGTGGTCAGCAGGAGCTGCTTAGAGGAGAGCCCAAAACAGAAATAGCCTGTCAGGATGTTTCCCAAAATACAGTCCCAGTAGTCAAGAACTTGTGTCTGAGAACCTTTCTTAGCGGCAGCATCTTGTGACAGGTACTTCTACTCTGTATAACACAAAAAAGGTACATTATGGGAAGAATTAATTCAATTTCCTTTGCTCTGAGTCTGCTACCATCTGGTTTAACCTCATGAACCATTTTTTCCCACATGTTGAATACAGTGAAAAATCATTCCCTGTTTCCTTCCTCTGTCACTCATGGTTTGTAGGTTTCGGTAACCTGCTCTAATCTCTCTCTTTTCTGACATGTCTTGTCTGCTTAACTATTCTCTACATGAAAGCTGTTCAGTGCCTCTTGTCAACACTCTGAATTTCAGTGAACCTTGTGCCATCCTACTGCGATGGAGATGAGGAGTGTGGTACTGCACAGAACTCCCCAAACGTTCAAACGTCATGTTTTCTTCTAGAATCATTGAACATCTAGAAGTACCGATAACTTCGTTCCAGTGATTTTGCTGGAATTGTGGGGTTGGGAAACTAGCAGGGCTTTTGTTTTATAGGCAGACTACCACAGAATAGAAAGGTGTAACAGGCAGCAGGGTAGCATCTCTGGCTGTACTGCAGGTGCCCCTGAAAAGGCATAGGAGAGTGTGAGAGCTGTTGTGTTTGGGATATTGGTGAAGTCAAAGGACAGTGTCCAAATGAGGACTATGTTGGCCATTTGACTAATCTTATTCTAAAGTCGTTATTATCTGATCAACAGCCTGTAGGAAAGTAGATGCTTGTAAAGCCACATCCATCATAGGATCTGCTTTTAAAACACGTTTATTTTTTCAACCTCTATGAAGTTATTCTTGGTGGTGCTGTTTCCCTTTGGCTGAAAATATCCTTCCCTCCTCCCCCATCCAGCTTCCTACTGTTTCCTTTTCCTTGTCTCCCATATAGTCTCTGTCAGATTGATCCTGTGTTAGGCCGACAGGGCCCCTAACGCTTCCTCTCTCTTTTCAGGGAATTTTCACTCCCTTTGTTCTAAGGTAGCCATCAAACAGAATTTGTCTGGCTGTACAGACACTGAAATTCCCTACCAGACCCTTTAGGCAAAGGTGTTTTCCCACTTTCTCAGCTACAATGAGGGGTGCAGGCAGGGGAGCTCTTGGGTCGAACAATGGCAACAGAAGCGTGGAACTTAAAAGACAGAAGAAACAAACTCCAGCTTGCCAGACAGGAAAAAAACAACCATGTGGGTGAATTTAAAAAAAAAAAAGGTGGGGGGAGAAGAGAAAAATAATAATAAGAAAAAAAGAAAAAAATAATAAGAAAAAAAGGCGGAGGGAGGGGAAGGGAGGATGAAAGCACTGATATTGTGGCACCACGACATGATGCAGGTTCCCTCTCTGATCAGCAGGAGCAGAGCCACTGTAGTCCAGCCTGTATTTGAGACAAGACGGTCATTTGGGACCGCTGAGCCCTTTGGGACCGCTGTTGGCCAGTCCTGCGCTCCTGTCGGCCCCTGGGCTGCCCGCAGAGCCCGGCGGTTCCGCAGTGGCCCTGCGAGGAGCGGGCAGGGAGGTCGGACCGACCCGTCCGCGGGTGTGTGCCCGCTGTCGGTGCCGCGGGGCAGCGCCGCGGCCGGGCAGAGGTGCCCGCTCCGCCGCAGCAGCTCCACGACCACCCCCGGGGGTGTGGGGGCTCCCCCGCCCGCTCCGCCCCGGCCCGGCCCCCGGCCCGGCCCC